>BLSH010274037.1:323934-334301 GCA_018402905.1 Glandirana rugosa
CGTACCCCCCCCCCCCCCCCCGACTTCTCCATCAAGATCAATAATACAACCATCAGTCCCTCCCCTCATGCCAAGGTACTAGGTGTAATCCTAGACTCTGACCTGTCCTTTCAGCCCCAAATCCAATCAATATCCAAATCTTGTAGACTTCACCTCCGAAACATCTCCAAAATATGCCCCTTTCTAACCATTGACACCACTAAGCAACTTATTCACTCCCTTGTTATCTCTCGCCTTGACTATTGTAACTCCCTCCTCATTGTCCTACCTCTCCGCAAGCTATCCCCTCTTCAGTCTATCATGAATGCCGCTGCCAGACTCATCCATCTTAACAGCCGTTCAGTGTCTTCCACTCCTCTCTGCCAATCCCTCCACTGGCTTCCCATTGCCCAACTAATAAAATTCAAAACGCTAACAATAACCTACAAAGCCATTTACAATTCTGCACCGAGCTACATCACCAATCTTATCTCCAAATATCGTCCAAACTTCTCTCCTCCCAAGACCTTCTGCTCTCTAGCTCCCTTGTCTCCTCCTCCCATGCTCGTCTCCAGGACTTCTCCAGAGCCTCTCCCATCCTCTGAAACTCACTACCCCAACCTGTTCATTATCTCCTACTCTGTCTACTTTTAGGCGATCCCTGAAAACAAATTTCTTCAAGGAGGCCTATCCTGCCTCAAGCTAACGAATGAATCTGCTACTCTCCTAATCAGTTGATACCTCACAGTCCCTACCTTTTGTTTCACCAGCCCCTCCCTCTTAGATTGTAAGCTCGTAGGAGCTGGGCTCCTCTAACCCTCTTGTTTTGAATTGTACTGTTGGTGTTTTGTCTCCCTTTACATTGTAATGCGCTGCGCATACTGTTGGCGCTATATAAATCCTGTATAATAATAATAAAAAAAATACTGTATTTATTCAGTCTTATCCAGCTCTTGGCTATGCTTGGTTCTTTAATGGGCTAGATCTCTGGGCACCTTGTCTGATATCTTTGAGAGCGTCTTCAATGGAATTTTCTTAGCAAATTTTTTTTAAAGGTAAGCTGCCAACCTCACTAATTGCTCAGCTTAAGGCTGGCATGCAGGAGCAAATTAACTTATTTGGAAAGTGCGAGAAACCCAAATACCCAGAGTATTCCTACACAAGAACTAGGAGAACATGCAAACTCCATGCAGATAGTGCCTTGGATGGGAATGGATCCAAGGACTACAGCTGCAAGGTATACGTCCTGATCACTAAGCCTCTGTGCTTCTGATGTATAGTCAGCTTTAATTACTACCTATACATTTTAGTAGTGCATTTGTACTGTATTGCATGTATTAGCTAAACACCAGGTAGCTGTAACAGAACTAATTAATGCAATTATGTTTTCATCAAAAAAATATTTAATGTATTTTTAAATGCAGCCGCTCTAGGTACCTGAATATGACTTGTTATTAGCCTTCTATAGTTCCCTGTATGGCAGCACTCATACTGGGAGAGGGAGGGCCAGGATTAGGGATCGGTCAGATGTGTTGCAATATAAATGAACAGGCAAGGAAATTCAATTCACTTCAAAATCGAATGTTAAAAGCAAACACATTTTTGAAGTCCTTTTCGAATGACATTCGTCAAGCCACCAAGAGTATTTTCATATGAAAATCTACTCTAATGTATGGCCAGCTTAAATAACAATACACAAGTGATAAATGATGACTAAAGATGGCTATAGACAATCTGCATGACCATGGTACATGTAAAAGCAAGTTTATTTATCAGCTGTCAGATAAACATGAACTCTTGGCTACCCAGGTGTACACACTTTTGTAAATGGTGGGAGCATAGACAAACTTAAGGAGCAAGAATAATAATAGAAAAAGCCAATATTTACCTCAAGAGCTGTCATCTGGAAGCATGTCTTCTACTACCATAGACATGAAACTGTCACCTATCACAGTGGTCTCCAAAGTGTAGCCTGTGGACCAAATTTCACCCTTTGCTTGCCTTTACCTGGCCCTTGCGGCAATATTCCTTCCACTGATACAAAGCATGTTTGCTGTCTCCAACGATAAGGCACCATTCCTTCCACTGACACCAAGACTTGGGCATAATTCCTCCTACTAACACCAACCATGGGGCACTGTTCCTTCCACTGTTACCAATATCGGGCACTATTCCTCCCACTAACACCAACGATGGGGCACTATTCCTCCCATTGACGCTATCCATGGGGCAATATTTCTTCCACTAACACCAATGATAAGGGCACTGTTCCTTCCACTGTTATCAATTATCAGGCACTATTCCTCCCACTAACACCAGAGATGGGGCAGTATTCCTCCTCATACTGACCGCAGGTGCTATTTAATTTTTTAGTTTCACTGACCACCAAGTTTGAGGCACGGTTTACTCTCTGGGGCATTTTTTACCCCCTAAAGTCTGAAAGACAGTAAACTAGCCCCTTGATTAGAAAGTTTCAAGACCCCTGACCTATCAGAAACATCTGGATGGATGGTCCTCACACTACTCAGTGTGCACATAATAACAGTTCAGCAATACTCTGAGCCCATGCTTGCTTGATAAGTTCCATCCACAGGTTAGGTCCATTATATCCTGGGTTCAGAGGAAGTAGTTTGAATGACTCTTGCCATTATTCAACCTGAAAGACTAGTGGTGGAAAGCAGGGCTGGTGCAAGGATTTTTGACACCCTAGACAAAACCTCATTTTGCTGCCCCACCATGGCTCCAACCCTGACTCCACCCCCTTGCCCTGCCCACGTGACAGGAGCTGGCGCTATACAGGAAGCATCGGCTCTGCTTCCTCTATTGCCGGCTTCGTTCTTCACACTGATGTTCTGGAAGGCGAGTCAGTACCCCACAATCTGGGGCTGCCAATCCACCACTCTAGAGCAGGAGGTGGCGAGCCACATATGAGGGCCAGCAGTTGGGCACCCCTGCTGTAAGGAATGCATTGTGTGTAAGGCAGAGCTGGCTGTACTGGGATGATCAACAGAGAGTCTCTGAGAGAGACAGACAGGTTGGTCTCTGATGATCATAGGGGCACGCAGCAGCAGGGAATGTTTGCTTCTGTTCTGTTGGGAGACTTGGGACATGTCCTCCAGGCTCCAGTGCTGTGCTGTGCCTCTAAGTATACTATTGGTCAGATGGAGCGGCTGCCTGATACTGAATTAGTTACATGCTGCAGCCTGCAGAGCATGCAGACGTGGAGGGAAACCAACAGCTGGGCGCCCTAAGTGGCAGTTCACCATAGGCGACTGCCTAGTTTGCCTAGTAGTTTTCCTGATGGAAAGAAATTAATTTGAGGGACATCTCTGGGTTGAAGGTGAGTATCACAACAAAAGCTATTTTTTTTCTATAACTGGGCTGTGAATTTTTGTTTTTGTAACTCGAGTTCTGCCTAAGGGCTGAATATTCAGAGCTGTATAAGCCCAACTGTTTAGAGGTTTTCTTTGCAGCTTTAGCATATATTATATTGTCTAATTTATTTTTCTGTCTTCTGCTCAGGTCTTCCTCTCCAAAGATGACACAGCAGATGAAGGACCTCCAACTGGCACAGACCAAGAAGCCGCCAGGGCCCTCCTCGCCCAATGCTGCCAAGAGGCTGTACAGGAACCTGTCTGGGAAGTTCCGGGTGAACTACACATCGTTTGATGAAAGCAGCTTGGCGGCACGAAATGAAAAGGAGAGGCTGCGGAAGTCATGCCTTGTATGTCATTTCAGAATATTGATGCTGATGCAAGAAGGTTGATTTATGAATGGACAATAAGGGTGGCATTTACATTAATTTCTATACAACTATAGATATAGTACATAGCAGAAATATATATCACATCATAACATTGGTGAGATCTGCAGAAAAGTGAAGCTTTTGTAATTAGGAAATAGGCAAACTGGAGATTGTATGTCGTCGTAAACTTTTTTTTCTGGTTTTGAATAGATGGGCCAGGGATGAGTTAGAAAGTTCCCCTTACTTCCTATCTATTAAAATGTTGCCACCAGGAGCGTGAGTTTAAATCTTTCTAACAGAGTCCCAGATAGCAATAAAAACCTGACCAGGGTTCTTATCCTTTTCCACTTCAAAATAAGAAAAAAATCTTTTTGTTGGATATGAAAGATTAATGAATGAATCAACTAGAATCGGTATTCTCTATACATCATTAATTGTATTTTGAAACTCATACAATGTAAGTACCTGGATTTAACTTGGCATCAACCTCTTATAAGCCCCTGCACAGTGGAGCTCAGACTGGGAGAGGGAGAAGCAGCAAGATGTGCTGCAGTTTTCATTTTAAAAATACTGTAGTGTTCATATCACACATCACTACTAGTTAGTAAGGCCACTCTGCTATGTACTGGTTTAGCAAAACAGTTTCCAGAGTCAGCTTTAATGCTTCCTGGGCCAACACCCTGCTCACTGTACAGAGATGATAATGATGATTGACTGGCCAATGAGGAGGCCAATAGGTGGCATACATAGGACCAGTAGGATCGTTCAGCACCCAGGACAAGGATGTGGATCTGCACCCCCCCCCTCCCCCTTGGCTAATGCATGATGTAGAATGGATGTACTGCCCTGCACTCATTCTTTGCCCCCTTACTCTGGCTGCCCATGGTTGACATTAAGTGCATGCTACACATGTGTGGCCAATCACCAGTTTTCTCACAGCTAGAAGGTAATTGTGCATGCACTGTGTTTTTCATGCCAGCTGTGGGCAGATAAGGTGAAAAGTGGGCATGTTGGAGCATGCTGTGACAGCCCACTGGTTGCCAGTCACTTATCTGGAGCATGCGGTGGGTGCCCCCCTTACCATTGCACCCATGGCGGGGACCCCTTCTGCCCACCCCTTGTCCCAACCCTACATAGGATGATTCATTGCTACAGCAGGAACTACATGTGCCACCTGTCTGGCTGTGTAGTGTGAACATTATATGTAAATCACAAGACTGTACAGAATAAAACATGTTTTGGCAGGTAAACAGTAAGCACATACTGTATGTCTTACTTCCGCCAACCGTGGATATACATCGATACTTTGACGTTAAATACCATTGTTATGGCAGCACATAGCTGCCATAACCCCAGTGTTTTTATTCACGGCAGGCGTTCCGCTTTAACATAAAAGAGGTCTCTGCTGCAGATTCGCCGCAAGATCACTTTTATTGGGGGCGGGAGAATTGTCCCTTTACTGTTTTCTTATTTTTTAACTGAAAAAAGTGTATTTTTACCAAAAAAAAAAAATGTGTTTGTAAGACCGCTGCACAAATACAGTGAATACATAAAGTATTGCAATGATCTCCATTTTAATTTCTAGGGTGTCTGAAAAAAATATATTTAATGTTCGGGGGTTCTAAGTAATTTTCTAGCAAAAAACAAACAAACTGATTTTAACTTGTAAACATGTCAAACTATGTCAAAATAGGCTTGGTCCTTAAAGAGGAACTACAGTCTACTCACATAATTTGTAATAAAAGAAACATATTTGCCATTCTGAAGTTTCCCTCCGACCACTTTGCATATTATTTTAAATATACTGCAATTCTGTACTTGCCAAATATGCTGCAGAAATCTCCCTCCACTGAGTCTGGCTGCAATCATTTTAACTGTGGGCAGCTGAAGCTGCTGCCTGTTTACTTCCTGGATTTACACAGACACACAGAGGCTCACCTCCAGCTCTGCAGCCCTACAGCTCTCATTGGCCCTCTTATGACTCATCCCCCCTCCCTTCCTGGCAAACTCTCAGGAGAGAGAGAGCTGGGCATGATGTCATAAGCCTAGGCTACTGACCAGACAAGAAACGGGAAGGGAGCCGTATAAGGTATTTACTGGAAGAAAAAAAATGTTTTACTATACAAAGTTAAAACAACAAGGGCAGAGAATTTAATAGATGAAAAAATGACCGAAGGTCCGCTTTAAGTGGCTGTGTGTTTAGCTTTTAGTCTGGTGTTTTGCTTTTTTCAGGTTCATTCATATATGCCTTTTATTGTAGTTTCAGGGGAATTCTGCACTCTTTGAAGCAGTGGAAATGCAAGATCTTGATCGGGTACAAGAATTACTGAAGCAATACAGTGTGGAGGAGCTGGATCTCAACACACCAAATAGCGAGGGCCTGCTTCCACTAGACATAGCGATCATGACCAACAATGCACCCATAGCGAAGACGTTACTGCAGGCCGGAGCAAAGGAGAGCCCACACTGTGAGTAATGTGCATGGAAGAGATGCTCCATTACCGCTACAGAGTTCTCTATGACGGGTTGTTATGCTAATAGTAGTGTAGCTTTGGTTTCAACCACACAGTTTATAGCTTAATTTATAACCCATTATTTCTTTGCAGACAATACCATTCAGTGTTCTCAGCTCTGTCTCTTCACTGCCTCATAATTTATACCAATGGCAACATTATTACGAGGCCTGTTTATAGGGCCACAGAACATAAATAACAGTTTGGTTTATGTGTAAATGTTTCAGGAGTTTATCACAAGTGATGATATTTAAAGGTAAACTCCAGGCAAATAAAAAATGCATGGGGGCTGTGCCTGCACTGCAAGGGTCAACTGCTCGTTTTGTCTAGCGGAGTGGAGAAACCATTTTACATATCTGATCCTCTGCTCCCCCACAATGTGGATTGTTCCTTGGTGTCCTCGTGTCCAATGCAGGGCTTTAAACCTCACTCTGGTTTTGATGATGCCAGGACCCTAGACCGGTGGAGCACGGGGGTGCAGCGGCTGCAGGGATGGAGGAACTGATTGCAGTGTGAGCACAGTCCCATTGGAAGGGATCATTTTTTATTTGCCTGGAGTTGGGCTTTAAAGCTAAACTCCAGTTGGGCACATAAATATAGCATTAAATTGTTACTAAACCCAGTAAAATAAGTCTATAGTAAAGCATGCTTGTTATACTCACTGGGGAAGCTAAGGGACCATCTCCTGATAGAACAGAGCGTTGGGGCAAACTGCACACGCTCAGTTTGGTGTGTATTGCTAGAGAGTTATTTTTTTCTTGGGAGGGTACATGTGATCAGCACGGAAAAGAGATTAGTGGTGTTTGGGGCTGGGTGTATATAACTGCCAACATCCGGAGAAGAATACATATGGAGTGCACCAAAGTGCAGTGGGAGATTGACCCCCCTTGGACTTGGGCAGAAAATGTAGGTGAAACCGCAAATGCGTAAAAGGCAACAGCGCCACTTTTATTAGTACAAATATTAAAATCAAATAAGAACAGGGGCTAAATAGGTTCAGAGACAGTTTACATCAATACATACATATAGGTCATAGTAAAGGAATGCTTGATCCAAATGTACAGTATCTCACAAAAGTGAGTACTTTACATTGTAGCAAAGTGTAATTTCTTCAGTGTTGTCACATAAAAAGATAGAATAAAATATTTACAAACATGTGAGGGGTGTACTCACTTTCGTGAGATACTGTATATATAACAAGTACTCAAAATAAATGAGGTGCACCCTGGGTACTGCCAAAGAAGAACTATGGTCAGTCCACATGGGTTGCTGGATTCTTTCCCAACATGTTTCAGAATTGTATTCCTTCTTCAGGGGAGATTTGAGTACTAGATCTTTTACAAGTCAGAAAAATAACATAATCAGATGTAACATAATCAATATCATAATGGAGAGTGCATGTGATCAGCACAGGGCCAATCAGCACTCTCCTGGGGTTCTGCATCCTGATAGAACAGCTCAGTGCAGTATGAAAACTCCTCCTACAAGCTTTAACAAGGAGCTCATAAAAGTCACATGACTGCTATATATACTGCTGTCGAAAAAGGGTATTTAGCAGTTTATATTTACTAAAATAATTGCATTTCCATGTTCTGTGTACTGTGGGAGACCAGATATAGTGAATGCAGGGTCCTGGGTTTAGTAACACTTTAAGCAAAAAAAAAAAAAAAAAAGAAGCTCTGACCCTTCTGGATAGTGTTGGAGTTTGCCGCTAAACTCTGCCTGCACGCATTCCTATTGGCCCATCACTATGATGGAGAGCCTCACTATTCAGCAGGAATGCACAGGAGTCAAGGCAGGCAAGCTTCAGCAAAGACTTCAGGAAGGATTGCCTGTCAGAAGAGCCTGAGATTCATCCATGACAAGAAGGTGCATACCCATTATTCCTGCAGCAGCTTTCCCCCTTCCTCCAGCGACAGGGTCTCTTTAAAATGCTGCATTTGATTTTACATGCCTTAACTGAAGCCTGAAAGCGCATCTATTAAATTCACAAAATGCTTGCTAAAGAATCTGAAAACAGATGTTTTCACATCCCACAAAAATTGTGAAACTATTTATTTATTTTGCCATTAATTAAAGCGGAACCAATGCTAGTTAATGAAGAAACTGGCAATCACAGCAACCTTTTTGCTCATTATACTTGCTTAATTGCATTATTTTTCTTGCTGGAATGACTTCCCTCGTACATCTCTATTGTTATCCTAAAGTGGAGCTCCAGCCCTACCACCAAAAAAATTATAAGCCAGCAGCTACAAATACTATAGCTGTTGACTTTAGGCCTCATACGGACGTTTTTTAATGCCGCGTTTTTTAGTGTTTTTTGCAGCTCTCCATGTTATTCAATGGCCCCATAAGAACGCCAACGTTTTTGAGCTGTAGATGGCGTTGGCGTTATTAAGTGATAAATCGAACGCAGGTTCCGCGTGTTCTGAGGCTGTAACTAACGCGCATTAACGCTGTAGCGATGTTAACCAACGTTTTCAGCGCCGGCGTTTTCAGGTTAAAAAATAGCAGAGGAATGTTTTTTTTTTAAAAAAACGCCTATTGACACCGGCGCTCACTAACGCTCGTTAACGCTGATGCAAAAAGTAGACGAAATCGCGTTTTTGACGCCAATTTTTGCCTGATGTCGGTCCCGACGTTTTGCTATTACGCCTGTGTGTATGAATATTAGGACACTTACCTGTCCAGGGATCTGGCGATGTTGGCACCCCAGACGATTTTTCTGTCAGCTCTCGGGTGCTGCCGCTGCCATTCTTTTAAGGGAAACTGGCAGTGAAATCTTGCGGCTTCACAGCTGATTTTCCACTGTGCATGCATGGAGAGCACTGCTCTTTGTGAATGGCCCAGCAGCGGAGGAAGGAAGAGGGGGGCCGAACTTCCGGGGGGGGGGGGGCAAACTTCCAGGGGACCTGTCTGCAGCAAGGTCTCCTGGCTTCTCCTTTTTGGTGGAGCTCCGCCGTGACTGCCTGAATGCAATGGCGCTGCCAAGCAGTGACTGCATCTGAAAGGATGCAATTATTATTAGGCCGATAATTTTCCACTTGGTTCAGTCGATTAATCAACTTTTGTCAAGCTGGGTGATGCATGCAGGGCTCATATTTCAGCAGATTCAGCACAAATCAGCTAAAATTTGAGCCATCTATGCCCAGCCTTAGTGTTTATAACACTAGGAATGAAGTTTGTACAGAACAGTCTATACCACTTACCTGCCATATTTTACCCTTCTAGTTATGAGCTTGGAAAGTCGGTCGCTCCATCTATCCACACTGGTGCGAGAAGCTGAGCAAAGAGTGAACGACCTCACTGCCCAAGTTGTTAACGAAGCCCCCAATGCAGATTGTTCTGAAAAAGAAAAGCAGCTGAAATCTTGGGAGTGGCGATATCGGCTATACAAGCGCATGAAAGCGGGATTTGAGCACGCACGTAAGTCAGGTTCATTAAAATGTGTCAAGTTTTCTTTGGACTGTGTAATAGCATTAGGCTTGCTTCACACAGCTTCAGCTTGTATAAGAGCAGTGTGAACAGCAAACTTTGACAAAGAATTTGCAGAGCTTTTAAAGTAACATTCAACTCCAGTTTGTAAATGTTGAACTCAGATCCTAATGGGAGTGTTGATTGCCACTTTAAGCAAGCTGCTAGCAGGCTTTCAACAAGCTTCAAGAATTTCTAAAGCCTGCTAGCAAGAGGCTGGAACTATAAAAGGACTAATGTCTTGAAAAAAGCCAGTGGTTGACCCAGCAGGTTCCACCTATAACTAAAACTGAAACTTTGGCAGGCTGACCTTTCCTTTATAGATTGGATCTTAACTGTGTATATAAGAAACCTTGGTCTATGATGAAAAATAACTGAGTTTTTCTACTCATACTGGCAATTTATTCTGCTCCATCTTGCAGGAGTGCCAGATCCTCCAACCAATGTTCGCTTGGCGGTAACCAGCAGCACCACACTACAAGTGACATTCCAGGAGCCATTGAGTGTCAACTCTGCTGTTGTCACAAAATACAAATGGACGACCCAGTTGGTGACCGAAAAAAGTTCTGTAATCAGGAAAATATCAAGGTCGGAGAACGATCGTCCGAAATCTTTAAGAACTTCGAACAACTTTCGGACGATCGTCGAACGAATTT
>BLSH010274037.1:335626-363990 GCA_018402905.1 Glandirana rugosa
AAAAATAAAAAAAAAATAAAAACCCCAAAAATGAATTCTCATCATCCGTAAACGCGGCCACTTTTGCGCAAACCAATCAATAAACGCCGATTGCGATTTTTTTTATCGCAAATATGAGGAAGAATATAAATCGGCCAAAAACGGTGAAAAAAAATGTTTTTTTATATTTTTTTTTTGGATTTGTATTCTAGCAAAAAGTAAGAAATTTGGGTTTTTTTGCAAAATTGTTGCTCTTCTTTTGTTTATAGCGGCGATCAGAAATGACGCAGAGGGGATCAAATACCACCAAAAGAAAGCTCTATTTGTGGGAAAAAAAGGACGCAAATTTCGTTTGGGTACAATGTCGCACGACCGCGCAATTGTCAGTTAAAGCGACGCAGCGCCGAATCGCAAAAAGGGCTCCGGTCCTAAAGCTGGAAATCCTTCCGGGGCTGAAGTGGTTAATGTCACCCGCCCGCGGTTCCTACATTTTGTGTGTGGGTGGTTGCAGCTGCGGGACGAAGTGCGGGTCCCGCCGATGTTTCCACCCCCACAAGAGTGAACGTAGGCTCAATGTGCATTGCAATAAGGCAGCGGTAAGGCAGACTTTTTAATGCACCTGCACCTTTTTGTTTTCCAGCACACCACAACAGAACATTCACATCTTTCCATAGACGTGTACTAAAATGGTGATCCATTGTAACACTTGTTGGGGTGTTACTTAAAATGAATGCCAGAGCACCGCACAACAGTTTGCCTGAGGGCCCTTTTAAATTTGTGCAGTGTGTTAAAGTGGAGTTCCACCCAAAAATGGAACTTCCACTTTAAGGGAAGGTGTGTTTTCACAGGGTCCTAGGTCCACTTCCTCTCCCAGAGCTGTGACCCCCCCCCCCCCTCTCTTGGCGATCTTCTGGGACATGTCACATGTCCCAGAAGATGCGCCACCCATTCACAAGAAGCGCGGTGCGACACGTGCATGTGCAGTGCGCACCTGGCTTTGGAGCCAAAGCCGGGTGCCCACACTTGCGATGCCAGCGCCGCCGATGGGAAGGAGAGAAGATTGAGCCCTCAGACGGCCACATCACTGGAGCAAGGGACAAGTGAGTGTCCGATTGTTGAAAGTCAGCAGCTACCCTTTTGGTAGCTGCTCACTTTTAGCCGAGTAGAACTCCGCTTTAACGTGCATCATGTCATAGCAGCCCATTTAAATCAATAGACTGCTAATGCACCAGTAAAAAATAATCGGACATCGTGCATTGGCTTAGTGCGCATATGCGTTGCCTTAGCGCATTGAGGTGTTATTCAGAACGAATGGCACTGCAGTGCAGCAACCCATGTAATGTTCCCACAATGCAAAGATGTAAGCAGGTCAATAGTGTTTGTGATTAAAAAAATGCAGAGGGCAATCCGTAATTATATATTCTCATAACATATACCTGTTTTAATCTTCTTTTCTATTAATGCAGCTTTACAGTTGCTATTGTTTTTGTTATATTTTTTTTTAATAACAGCTAGTTATTCATTTATCACAGTTGTAATATCTAATTTAGAAATAATTGCACACAGTGGAGTCTATACATCTCTCTTTTGTCCAGAATGGCCATCAGGATTAACCAAGCAGGAGACCCACTAGAAATCTATCCTAGGATCCATTTTATTTGATAGATTATGTAATAAGCAATGCACTATGTGTTTTGTGTTATTCTGCAGTGGAATGGAGCTTATCATCTTCATTCTGTCCAAATGTGGGAGAGGTGGTTATCGAGAAGCTGAGAAACCTGCAGTTCAACATCAGAGGTCTTGTTTCAGTAAGTAACCCATTGCTTATTCACAGTATAATGGTAGATGCAAAGGAGATAACTGGCTATAGGACTAATTTTACCCTGATCTTTATTAACTTCAAATACCCTTTCAGGTTCACAGGGAATGTTTTAAAAACTGAATTTTGCCCCTAAAGAATATGGAAACATTTCATTTTCCTGATATATGCCTGCTGTACCATGTACTTGTCTAAAAAAAGTATCCTGTGTGAAATCCCAGGTTCCTGTCAGACCCTCTGCTTTCCCAATAAAAACTGACCACATTAAGCAGGAGAACACTCCGTGGTCAGTTCTCTAGCTGTGCTGGGAACTCAATGTGCTCTCTATCAATTATTAGACTTCTGCTGACACACACCCTCTGCACAGCCATTCAGTGGGAAGCCATTGTGCTGCTGTTTCTCCTCCCCCAACTCTTATGCAGCTGAGGACCGAGGGTATGTGATCACATATAAAATGGGAAAAAAAAGTATTTATGATTTGTTTTTTATATCAATACATAAATGTTTTGCCTTTCATTTATTTTTTAAACTGAATGGCTTGTTTTACAAGGTGATCATTTACAATCACTTTAATGATAATTACTCCTTTAGTAAATCAACCCCAAATTTAAGCCAGCTGCTGTCTTTTCCTAAAAAAGTAATTTTTCTTTTTTCATGTCTTTGTTACAGCCATGCTTGAGCTTAAAGTAGGCCTACACCATATCTAATTTCAATATTTTACCCAATTAAGGATCTTCTATAGTATAAGACCAAAACCATAGACATACTAGAGTTTGGCAAACAGTTTAAGTCAAGCAAAAGTTTGGCCTGAACATCGCCTGTTCGCTTGTTTGGCAAATACCTGAATTTGCGGGGATGTTCACCTGTTGAGTGCCCCACAAATGCACTGCTGCGTCCTTAACAATGGATGAGTCATCAGTTGTCAACGGGCTTCCCTGCGACAGCTGAATGAAAAAAAAAACATTGCTGGCAATAGAAAAATGTTAAAGAAAGCGGCTTGGGCGACCCACCCCCCAATCCATATGAGGCCCGTTTGGGTTGTTGGGAAGAGGCCCTTGTCCCCATCAGCATGGAAACAAGGTACTTTGGGGTGGGGGGTGGGAGCTCACTTGTCTCACCCCTTTCCTCTGATGCGGGGTTCCTCTTAACCACTTGCCGACCGCCAACCACAGTTTGACGGCGGCAAGATGGCTCGTTATCGCAAACCGCCGTCATATGACGGCGGCTCCGAGAATACGCACTATGATCGCGTACGTGCCACCGGAGGCACGCTCATTTACACAGTAATCAGTGCATTTTTATAGCACTGATCGCTGTATAATTGCCAATGGTCCCAAAAAAGTGTCAAAATGGTCCGACATGTCCACTGCAATATCGCAGTACCGCTAAAAATCGCAGATCGCCGCCATTACTAGTAAAAAATAAAAACCCCAGAAATTAATTCTCATCATCCGTAAACATGACAACTTTTGCGCAAACCAATCAATAAACACTGATTGCGATTTTTTTAACCAAAAATGTGAGGAAGAATATAATTTGGCCTAAACCGTTGAAAAAAACGTTTTTTTATATTTTTTTTTTGGATTTGTATTTTAGCAAAAAGTAAGAAAAACTGTTTTGTTTTGTTTTTTTGCCAAATTGTAGCTCTTTTTTATTTATAGCAGCAATCATAAATTACACAGAGGGGGTCAAATACCACCAAAAGAAAGCTCTATTTGTAGGGAAAAAAGACGCAAATTTTGTTTAGGTACATCGTTGCACGACCGCGCAATTGTCAGTTAAAGCGACGTAGTGCCGAAACGCAAAAAAGTGCTCTGGTCCTTCCGGGGCTGAAGTGGTTAAAATCCCTACCAGACCCAAAGGGCCTGGTATGGATTGGGGGGACCCTCATGCTGTTCTTTTTACAGTTTTCTACATCCAGCAATCGTATTGTATTGTAATTTTTTTTTCTTTATAAATGTCAGTTTTGCTGCAGCAGGTTCTGTACATGGTACAGATGTGTCGCTTTACAGGCAGACTAAGGGGACCCCCATATTTAAGGATTTTTTCATTTTTATTGTATCACTTTAAGCATCATTAAAATCACTGCTCCTGTAAAAAACAATCTTTAAAAAAAAATGTTTTCATTGATACATATCCACCAGGGCAGTATCCAGGCCCCCAATAACTTGCATATAAGCCTTCAAAATTGGCACTTATTATTTTTCAGTATTCCATAGACTTTAATGGGGTTCAGAGTTCAGGTCTAAACTTTTGCAATATTCGAGAGTTCTGGCGTGAGCCGTATTGGGGGGGGGGGGGGGTATTCAGCCCAACTCTACACGTTACCATCAGTCCTACATTATATGAGCTTAAGTATGGATATCCCATTTCAAAACCATGGGCACTGATATGAATTTAACCCTCTTTCTTTGTGGCTATAACACCATCCACTCTTATGGTGAGGCTTTCTGCCCAATTTTTCTCATTCATATATTTTTATTGTTTTTCAACAAGAAAGAGAAATAAGGCAACATGTATAGATAGTACAATAGTACAAAGGTAAGGTGGAGCATAAAAGGAGCCACACAGGGCTCTATAACCAACTATGAACCAATAAGGGGTCAAAAGGCAACTCTGTGTTAATGCTTGGTAATCACTCTATACTAGGGTTGCCACATCATCCCTTTAATCCAGGACACATATGAATTACCGAGGTTCTGAGGCCAATTTAATGCAGATGAGGTACCAAGTGAGTTTAATTACCACCTTAATCATCCACAGAACCTGTGTAATTAATATGTGTCCTGGATTAAAGGGATGATGTGGCAACCCTACTCTATACCAGTAAATCAGTTCTAGCACCATTCTACCCATATTTTACTGCAAAGAGTGATGTTGAATGAAATGACCTGGGTCACAATTGGTGTTCCAATTCATCCTAAAGATGTTCAGTAGGGTTGAGGTCAGTGTTCTGTGCAGGACACTCAAGTTCCTCCACACAATACTCATCAAGCCATGTCTTTATGGAGCTTGTTTGTAGACAGGAGTCATGATAGAAGAGAAAAGTGCCTTCAACAAACTGTTGTCACAGTGTTGGAAGCGTACAATTGTAGGAAATGTCTATGTATGCTGTACCATTAGCAGTGCTCTTCACTGGAAATACCTACAATTTGGAGGGTGTCACATGCTTTTGGCCTTGTGCTAGGTGTGATGGATCTTTAGGCCCCCTTGCTGTGTGCATGTTCATTTCACAGCCAAAATCTAGATCTGTAAGCTGAAGTTGGTGCCTCCTGCGTCTCCTCGTTGCATTACCAGTGTATTTAATCAATCATTCAGTATAACTCAGTATTGCTGCGGCTGTTACTGCAGAGCACAGGTTTATTTTATATTTGTTAATTAAACTCAAATTTTGCTCTGATGACAGCTTTAAAATTTTGGAGTTTTCCTCACTTTTTGTCAAGTAACTAGCCACCACAGGAGCAGTACCATCTGTACCACAAGTTAGCATTTTTTTGCCTTCTGTTCTCTTGGGATGGGAGGGTAGGCTTGAATCACAGTAATTCGAAAAAACAAATTCCAGCTTACATTTTATTGCACTTTTTTAATGAGTTGGCAAGAATTAGTTGGCAAGGGTTAGAAAATCAAGTCGTTTTTTTTGTCATCCCCAACTTCTAATCCATCTGATAATGTAAACTGTTAGACAGGATAATTCAGTTTGTTGCTCACTGTGGAACCTAAGGGGTTAATCTTCTACATTGTGTAAAAAGGTCCTGTCTTCTCTGAATCTCCCCTTCTTTCACTGTCCCCAATCCATCTCCTGATAGTAGAGAGCCATGGAAGCACTCTGCACATGCTCAGTTTGGTATGTATTGCTAGAGAGGTTTTTTTCTTTTGGAGGGTGCATGTGATCAGCACAGGGCCAATTAGCACTGTCCAGACAGAGAGTCAAGGGTCATGGAGCCTCATAGGACTGTCAGGAGAATGGAGGAAAGCTCTTCCTACAAGCTTTAACCAGTGCTCGGTCACTGATAGAAATCACAAGACTGTTATATACTGCTGATGAGAAAAGGTATTTAGAAGTTTGTATTTATTAAATAATTGCATTTCCATGTTCTGTGTACTGTGGGAGACCAGATATAATGAATGCAGAGTCCTGGGTTTAGTAACACTCAGGGCCGATCCTGGGCGGGTGCCCGGGGTGCACTGCACCCAGGCGCCGCGGGTTGGAGGGCACCAAACTGTAAGAGGAGCGGCGATGCTACAGCAGCACACAGGCTGAAGCCGCTCCTCCTCTAAGTTTCATTCACTGGATGGAGAGGGCTCTTCTCATCACACGGCCGCCGCCCTCCAGGAAGCTGCCCAGCCCTGCATCTATCATAAAGACTCTTGTATGCTCTGCTCTTTCCCAGCGTCCCTCCCCTTTCCTCCTATGTCTGCTCCCTCCTCCCTTCACTCTCCTGGCAGTACAGAGGTTAGGGGAGGGAAACAGAGCAGAGTATTCCTCCCTCCCCTTCCCTCCTGTACTGCAAAGAATTATGGGAGATGTAGTCCACAGGAGGGGCGGGATTGCCTTAAAAATGAATGGACAGAGTGTAATGGCCACAATGAGGAGGTGAGTTTCTGATCTCACATTTTTCACACATGGGTACTCATTAGGTGGCACTAATTGACTGCACTGATGTGCTGGCACTGATGAGGTGGCACTGATGAGATGGCACTGATAGACTGCACTGATGAGGTGGCACTGGTATGCACTGATGAGGTGGCACTGGTATGCACTGATGAGGTGGCACTGGTATGCACTGATGAGGTGGCACTGGTAGACACTGATGTGCTGGGACTGAAGAGGTGAAACTGGTATGCACTGATGAGGTGGCACTGGTAGACACTGATGTGCTGGCACTGAAGAGGTGACACTGGTATGCACTGATGAGGTGGCACTGGTATGCACTGATGAGGTGGCACTGATGAGGTGGCACTGATGAGGTGGCACCTATGAGGCGGCACTGGTAGGCACTGATGAGGTGGCACTGGTAGGCAATGACAAGGTGGCACTGGTAGGCACTGATGGTACTGATGAGGTGGCACTGATGAGGCAGTACTGGTATGCACTGATGAGGTGGCACTAATTAGGTGGCACTGATTAGGTGGCACTGATGAGCACTGATGAAGTAGCACTGATAGTCTGCATTGATGATGTGGCACTGATAGGCTACATTAATGAGGTGGCACTGATCAGTCTCTGACCATCAGGGGTATCATTTCTGCAGTATCTGACATCTGCTTTATCATGTTTGCAGTCTCTGACCATCATCTGTATCATTTCTGCAGTCTCTGCCTATCTCTTGTATCATGTTTGCAGTCTCTGACCATCTCCTGTATCATTTCTGCAGTCTCTGACCATCAGCTGTATCATTGCTGCAGTCTCTGCCTATTTCTTGTATCATTTCTGCAGTCCCTGACCATCTACTTTATCATGTCTGCACTCTCTGACCATCTCCTGTATCATTTCTGCAGTCTGTGACCATCAGCTGTATCATTTCTGCAGTCTCTGACCATCTGTTATATCATGTCTGCAGTCTCTGACCATCTCTTGTATCATGTCTGCAGTCTGACCATTTTCTTTATCATGTCTGCAGTCTCTGACCATCTCTTGTATCATGCCTGCAGTCTCTGACCATCTCCTGTATCATGTCTGCAGTCTCTGACCATCTCCTTTATCATGTCTGCAGTTTCTTACCACCTCCTGTATCATGTCTGCAGTCTCTGACCATCTCCTGTATCATGTCTGCAGTCTCTGACCATCTCCTGTATCATTTCTGCAGTCTCTCACCATCTCCTGTATCATGTCTGCAGTCTCTGACCATCTCCTGTACTATGTCCGCAGTCTATGACCATTGTTTATTGTTAAGAGATTGTGGGAGGATATTTAGGTAACAGACTCCTTAGGGCAGCATCTCTGTGTTTAGGTCGCTGCCATGGAAATATGTGTAAAGGGGAGGAGTTAGCAAGATAACCACGCCCATGTGGGGGCGCCAGAAATATTTCTGCACCCAGGCGTCTGTGACCCTAGGATCGGCCCTGGTAACACTTTAAGTTGTATTGGCCACAATGCAGTTTGATGCAGTGGGTTGTGTTGCACCAGGCTCAACTGAAAAAAGTACTACATGCCATGAACTGGCATAATAAGAAACAACGCTTTTTGCCTTGTCTTATGTTGGCCAAGTCCACCCAATGTAGTCCCTACGCACTTGGTGTGAACGGGCCCAGGGGGAATAATTGTCTCAAGCAGCCAATGCACCAGAGCAACCAATCAGATCTCCCTTTTCACTTTAAGGGAAGAGCAAAACCAATAATCGAATTGATTGCTGTGGGCCAACATAAGCTGAGAATTCTCTTTTCTCAGCCATTTTGATGAAGCCAATTATTTTTTTTAGAATAATGCGCCGACAATAGTGAAACCTCAAGACACACTGCTAACTACTCATACCGCCATGTATGAAAATGGGTAAAGTTGGTCAGGAAAGGAAGCTTTTTATAGAGTATGTAGTATGGGGGCTCTGGGGCTTCCCCTGGGTTATAATCATTATACTGGCTGTAACCGACAACAACAGTATATTCTCACCAGAGCCGTCCTGTCTGCGTGTGCAGTCTTTCTGAAGTGCAGACAGTGGCATAGCAGATGGGCTGTAGACGATGCAGCAGGTGAATGCTGATTTACAAGTCTTTGATACTTTCCCTGGCATGGGAAACAATTACAGGGCTCTCGAGCAGCCCAGCCCCTTTACAGACGGTGCATCAGTGTAATTTCAGATAATCTTCTTTTTCATTTACTGAGTCCTCCATGGTGATAATTTAAAGGGGCAATATCCCACCATGACTTTCTTGATTTGCAGCCCTTTTCCCGTCTACCGCTTTATTGGCACCCCTTCCCCCAGCATCCCTACCCTTGTCATAAATCAGAACTTGGCCATCCGCCACCTACACAGATCAAAACCCTCTCACCAACTCCATAGCTAATTGGAGAACAGGAGCTGGGACTCCACTCAGTCACCTTTTCCATCTCCGGGGCTCAACCCCTGCAGCTAACAAGGTCACCGACTGGTTGGGGGTAGAGAGCGGAGTTGTTTTATCTTTCTGAGAACTGCATGACAGCTGTCTCTGTATCGTCATCCCTCACCCTCTTCCAGAGCTGCCCCAAACTTCCATCCATAATGTAGCCACTATATGATATCATTTTACCCAAGAACCATTCAGCATCTTATAGAACGAGCTATGAGAGGAGCACTCTGCGGGCAAACTGATTATAAATAGGAATTTTGCATGTCTTTAAATAATTATCAAAAAGAGAAAAATTGAACAATGAAATGTCTCATTATGTTACTTAAAAAGAGAGATGCGACTTGGTAAATGTCAATATACAATGCAAAGTCTGTCTCTTAACTTCTATTGTATAAGAGTTGACAGTTTGGGAACGCAGCAAAGGTTTTTTTCTTGCCAGGATTGCAAAAGACAGGGCGACGGGAAAAACAATATCATGGAGAATAAATATCACTTTATTACCATTTAGATTACTTAGTGATTTTGGTCAACCATTTTTTGCATATAAAAACATTCTTTTGTGTTTATGTGAGCATTCGGTGCAATACAGTATAAACAGACATTTTTTTCCGACTCCACAGGGTAGAAGGTGTGGTCTGCCCTTGGTTAAAGGAGAATTCCTTGTCATAGATGTTTTCCTGCAATTCCTTATTAAATGTGATGTCTACACTTTGTTAGACACATCTAACTGTTAATTAAAAAAACAGCAAATGATGTAGCTGTATCTAGGTGATATAAGTGTCATTGACTATAATTGTTGACTTCATGGTGGTTACAGCATGTCAAACTGCTGACCTCCTAGGAGTTTCATACAGAGACTTTAAAGCAATTGTTGTCAAATTAAGAGTTGCAGGGGGCCTTAGCTGCAGCCCTTGATATTACCAAAGGGCTGCTCATAATGTTCAGTGCATGTAATGCTACAGGCACTGCAGACATACTATAGCAGTGGTTCTCAACCACCCATAGTCCATTCCCAGGCCTTCAGCCAGCTGTAGATCCCTTAACCTCCCACGGTGCCTCCAACCCCCGGAGAGCCCCAGGCTCCATAGTACCACCCAACCTCCCACAGTGCCCCCTATCCTACTGCAGAGTCTCCAGCCCTCCAAAGTGCCTTCAACAGTGCCCACCCCTCCTGCTTCCTCCAGGAACCTCATCCTCTACGGGGCCATCAAGTCTGCTGCAGAGTCTTCTAGCCCCCTCCACAACCTCCATCCTCACAGTCATCCTGTCATCCTCACAGTGACACCCAGAGCTTTTGTTTTGCATTCCCACTTTTATTGTGTGAGTAGAAAGTAGAAGCTTTTCATTGTTGGGGCATGAAAGGTTTTGGAAAAATTTACCAAGCCTAGATCTCAAAAGGCTGGCAACCCCTCTATGTAGGATATGTTTACCTGCTATATGGAAGATGAGAAAAATGTGTTCTGTCGTTCCTAAATTAGTAGGACATTGGAAAGGCAGGATATGATTTGACAGTCTTTAATGGGCAGGGGAACCTGGATTCCTATTGCAAGTGTTTGGAGCTAGTGAGGATATGTGGAAACAAGATGGAAAAGGGTGGTTTGGGGTAAAATTGGGTCATGCCCCGAGATGAGTTTGGCCATTCGTTTGGAGGCATGTCATTGCTGCATGAGAAAAATGCAGCGTGGTAAAAATGGGCGTGGTTTAAACAAAATAGTAGGTGTGTCTTGAAGGGTGTGACTCAAAGGGGGTGTGGTTTGAGTCTGAGATGAAGGAGGCATGGAGAAAGAAAGAAAGAGATAGGGAGGGAAGGAGAGAGAAGGAAGGAAGGAAGGAAAGAAAGAGGGATGGAGGGACAGCGGGCCCAGATCCTACACCACAATAGCAATATGTGTATTCCAGAAAGTTTAGCAATCAGCAGATAAAGATACTCCAAACACCTGGTGTTAATGCTTCAATCATCCTGGCACCATGGTTGGTATGGTGTCAGGATGATTGAAGCACATTATTTCTATTATTACATTGTAATATAAAATGAAATAGTTCAACTCACCAGTCGCCTGCCACCAGATGCAGCGTTTCACTTGCCACCGTCGCCTGCCACCAGATGCAGCGTGGCACTTGCCACCGTTGCCTGCCACCAGATGCAGCGTGTCACTTGCCACCGTCGCCTGCCACCAGATGTAGCGTGTCACTTGCCACTGTCGCCTGCCACCGGATGCAGCGTGTCACTTGCCACCATCTCCTGCCACCAGATGCAGCGTGTCACTTGCCACCATCTCCTGCCACCAGATGCAGCTTGGCTCACTTGTCACAGTTTGTGTCACTTTGTCACCACAGATACAGCTAGTCCATGCTTCTCTGTATTGGTGATTTGCAGTGGCATCACTAGGGTTGGTGTCACCTGGTGCGGCAAAACATGGTGTCTCCGCCCTTAATAATTAATCTCCCAACCTAGCCTGCCACAGTGCTCTGGCCTGCCGCTGTGGAGTGACAACAGGACAGAGCAGTAGACACTTCCCAGGCTAGCGAATTGGGCTCTCTCCTGTCTAGCCTGCCACAGTGTCCTGCCAGGCACTGGGCAGGCTAGTTTTGGGCCGGCTGCACATGGGATGTGGTCCCTCTGTGTCCCCAGGGAACATGGTAGTCCCTCTGTGTCCCCAGGGGACATCGTGGTCCCTCTGTGTCGCCAGGGGGTGGTGGTGGTCCCTTTGTATACCTAGGGGGGATGGTGGTCCCTCTGTGTCCCCGGGAGGGTGGTGGTTCCTCTGTGTCCCCAGGGGGGATGGTGGTCCCTCTGTCCCCCCAGGGAACATGGTGGTCCCTCTGTGTCCCCAGGGGACATGGTGGTCCCTCTATGTTCCCAGGGGAAATGGTGGACCCTCTGTGTCCCCGGGGGACATGGTAGTCCCTCTGTGTCCTCAGGGGGATGGTGGTCCCTCTGTATCCCCAGGGGACACGGTGGTCCCTCTGTGTCCCCAGGGGACATGGTGATCCCTCTGTGTCTGCAGGGGAGATAGTGGTCCCTCTGTGTCCCCAGGGGACATAGTCATCCCTCTGTATCCCCAGGGGACATGGTAGTCCCTCTGTGTCCCCAGGGGGATGGTGGTCCCTCTGTCCCCCCAGGGAACATGGTGGTCCCTCTGGGTCCCCAGGGGACATGGTGGTCCCTCTATGTTCCCAGGGGAAATGGTGGACCCTCTGTGTCCCCGGGGGACATGGTAGTCCCTCTGTGTCCTCAGGGGGATGGTGGTCCCTCTGTATCCCCAGGGGACACGGTGGTCCCTCTGTGTCCCCAGGGGACATGGTGATCCCTCTGTGTCTGCAGGGGAGATAGTGGTCCCTCTGTGTCCCCAGGGGACATAGTCATCCCTCTGTATCCCCAGGGGACATGGTAGTCCCTCTGTGTCCCCAGGGGGATGGTGGTCCCTCTGTCCCCCCAGGGAACATGGTGGTCCCTCTGGGTCCCCAGGGGACATGGTGGTCCCTCTATGTTCCCAGGGGAAATGGTGGACCCTCTGTGTCCCCGGGGGACATGGTAGTCCCTCTGTGTCCTCAGGGGGATGGTGGTCCCTCTGTATCCCCAGGGGACACGGTGGTCCCTCTGTGTCCCCAGGGGACATGGTGATCCCTCTGTGTCTGCAGGGGAGATAGTGGTCCCTCTGTGTCCCCAGGGGACATAGTCATCCCTCTGTATCCCCAGGGGACATGGTAGTCCCTCTGTGTCCCCAGGGGGATGGTGGTCCCTCTGTTTCCCCAGGGGACATAGTGGTCCCTCAGGGGAGATAGTGTCTCACTCTGACTCACTGTCTGTGATCCACCAGTGCAGGGACGCTATTGTTGGTATATCTCCGCACCTTCAAGACCAGCTCGTGGAGCAGGAAGAACCTAGAGGAGGAGCCCGGGAGGCTGCCAATGGGGCAGCCGCTTTCATTGCCACCCGGGGTCCACACTGGGGTTCTTTTTCACACTGAGCTGGTCTTCCCTAAAATGGCGGCGGAGTTCATTCACACGTGTCAGCCGCGGACCCCTAGTGACCGATGGCAGCGGGGAAAAGTCGGGAAAATACTCTCCCTGTTCACACTGGTTGGCATATTTAATTGGGCAGGATTAAATTCTAATTGTGATCCATTCAATCCTCCCATCAGCAGCACAGGTAGCTTTCAGATCAGGCTATGTATAAAGGGGTTCCCTTCTGGAATAATGCTGTGATCTGTGAGGCGGGATTTGGGAGGTTTGGACTCTTCCTGTAGGTGTAAATGGGTGGGATTGAATGCTAATTAGGATGTATTTAATCCCACCCATCATCAGAGCTGTGAAGAAAGTTACATAATTTGCAGAGTCTGAAAGGCTACAAAGAGGAGTGTACAGTACAAACTAGCTGTTGCAGGCAGTGGCTGCGGAAGGGGCAGAGTCTATCAGCAGGATATGCAGAGTGTCACATGATACAAAGCTACAACTAAACCCAGAATATCAGGGGATCTGCAGACAACAGAGCAACATGGTACAGAGGTATGATCTATGCTGGGAGTGATCATTCCATTCAGTTCTAGGGAAAAGAGAGGTAGAATTCATCTTTAAGAATAGACTGGCTAAATCTACTGGGAAATAGCAAAGACAGGCTGTCCCGTTTTGTGATTTCGTTAGTTACTGCATTTTTGTAGTGAAAGAGATAATATCAATTATTCAGGAGGTGTGCTGCTAGAGATACCTTTAACTGACTTCTTTTGGTGATTTGACAAGGAGGTGCATAAAAAAAGACTACAGCTGCTTTCCATCATAGGATAGGTCACACTTTTCATGCATGTAATTTATACTTAGCTATTTTCATACATTATTCTTCCTCTAATGCCAAAACCGATTGCTCATTCTGAATAACAAATGCCTGGTGAGATCTGATTCATGCACATATATATTTAATCTTTTTCTTTTTTTTTTTTGCAAACATCCATCAGAAGCTGAATCACTTTATGTGCCTATTATATATTGCTTCAATCTGCTGACAAGCAGCTCAAAGCTAAGCGGGTGACAAGGAGCAACACAAACAAGTGTTTTTATAATGAATGTCCCTTCCTGAGAGCTACTATTTCTCCTTTTGTGCTTTCTTGGAAGAATTTTGTATTCATTTACTTTCAGGCTGCTTAAAGTGTATGTAAACCTTAACAATAGTCTTCTCTTATTTTCTCCCTTTTGGTCTGTTGAACATACAATTGAAAGTGTTTGTTATATCAGTTTGATCAGCCTCAAATAACATGACATTCATCCCATCTGCCAAACTTCTTATTTAACGACAAAAGCCTTTTAGGAGTGGAACCTTGGATTACGAGCATAATCCGTTCCAGGAGAATGCTTGTAATCCAGAGCACTTGTACATCAAAGCAAGTTTCCCCATAGGAAACAATGGAAACCCAGTTTATTCGTTCTACAGCACTGCTTGTCAATGCAGTACTGTATGTGGCCAGAGGTCTGGGAGCACCTGGTGTGTGCAATACTATATGTGACCAGAGGTGTGGTGGCGCTGGTGAGACTCGGAGACTGTCGGAAACACTCGGGAACTGTTAACACTTTCTGTATCTCCGAATATTTCCGGATGCTTCTGGCTTTCTCAGAGGCTCACCAGCGCCCCCACACCTCTGGCCACATGCGGTATTGCATGAACAGAGGTTTAATTTTGATCATTATGCGAGACAGCGATCGCAACTGAGTCAGAATTGTTCTCGTTAATCGCGTTACTCGCAATCCTAAGGTTTTACTGTACTGCCATTATTAGTATTGGATTAGTATGGATTCATTTATTCTGGTACAGGGATCTCTATGCTGTTTGATTCCAGCACACTAGTGCATTCTATCATTGCAGAGGCACCTGGTTGGGGTAAGTATGCAGAATAGGGTTAGTTAATTAATTAATGTTAGGTTTTAGTTTACAGGTTACTGTTCAAGGGCTTGCTCACAATTGCTTTGGTCCCTGAAGAGCAAACCGCATTTCGATTGCTCCTCAGAGACCATTTGACAGGCGGGGAAGAGTTGTTGTATTCTAAACCCGCACTGCACTACTTTGCACACAGTTGCTGGGTGCTTGCAGAGCAGCCCTATTCACTAGAAAGGGTCTCACTTGGCGGGTACTATGCCTGCCAAAAGTCTTAGGGTATAATGCCTCATGCAAAGCAATACAGCCGCGGCGTATGTACACCCTCGCTTGCTGCCTCTGCAGCCAAAGAGGGAGCAGTTGGGGGCGGTAAAAATAGGGCTTAACTGAGGGGTTTAACCACCCCTCAACCGCTCAACCGCTAACCGCTCAAGCTCTAATGCTTACCATACATGGATCCGTTTTTTCGTTCAGCCACCGGTTGAAAGAAAAACTGACCCAATTCCCTCATCCACACATTTGATGTGGATGGGGGAACCCTTACCTAATGCCCTTTGCATTCTGATAACGGGAAGACTCCCCTGCTGTCGCAATACACAGATGAGTGCTGCTTCCTATTGCCTGTGGTGCTGATCGAGTGGCTTTTATTCATCAGAGCAGTTGAAGACCTCTGTTTAACTGCAGTGGCCATACATGCAGGGCCGGATTAACATAGGGGCTATTGGAGCTGCAGCTCCAGGCACCTACCTCAAAATAGGCCCATGCCAGTGAGTCATTAATGCTGTTTAGCTCTGTGTGTGTATACCATTGTTATGTAAATTGCGTGCAGCAGGTGCTATTGTTATATAAATCTCGTGCAGCAGGCGCTATTGTTATGCAAATCGCGTGCAGCAGGTGCTATTGTTATGTAAATCGCGGGCGGCCGGCAGGCGCTATTGTTATGTAAATCACAGGCGGCAGCTGAGTTCCACAGAGTAGCACAGCATAGATTTTGATAATCTATTTTGATAATCTATTTTGATAATCTATTTTGTTTTTAAGAATGGTAGAATGTTCAATCTTTTCATGTTTTGTTAAAATATTATTTTTTCTCTGTCACTTTCACTTGATATCTAGCGCACAAAAATATTTCCCCAAACTCACACAGGTGTCTTTACAAACCAAAAACAATTCCATTGCTTATGAAAATTTAAAATGAATCCCATTTGTTTTATTTTTTATTCTTTCCAAATGATTTTAAAGAGGAAGTAAACCCTGATGGGTTTTACTTCCTCTTTGTTACTCTTTGTTACCCAGCAATTTAAAAGCATAATAGGCTAGTATGCATTGCATACTAGTCTATTATGTGTCACTTACCTGCATTGGAAGCCTGTGATGTCCCCACTCCAGGCCGCATCTATCTTCGCCCCTCTTCCTTCCGGGGCCGCGATCTCCAGCTCTGTGACAGGCCGGAGCTGCGTGACGTCATTCCCGCGCATTTGCACAGGAGCTGCCAATCACGGCACAATCTCAGTCAAGAAACGGCACATCGGCACATGCGAGTACAGTGAGGTCAGGCACTGATGTGGATGAGAAGGCCTGGCTCGGAGTCTCCGCTCTAATTCAGGCAAAAGGTGTTCTATTGGGTTGATGTCAGTTCCTTCACCCCAAACTCATTCATCCATGTCTTTATGGACCTTGCTTTGTGCATTGGTGTGCAGTCATGTTGGGACAGGAAGGGGCCATCCCCAAACTCTTCCTACAATGTTGGGAGCATGAAAGGCCCACCAAAATCCTCAGCACCAGGCCCATGATGCTCTTAATTTGGCCCTGCATACATGGATCGATATTCGGCCAGTCCCTGATGAACTGGCCAAAGTTTGATCCATGTATGGGGAAAGGTTAAGTGTCAATGGATTGCTTTAGGACAGGGGTCTCCAAACTTTCTGTCCTTCAGACTTTGGGGGGGGGGGGGGGGTGACGCCTGCCTTTACACACACATGAACTTTAATGGCATCCCAGTCTTAGTCTGTAGGGTTCAATATTGAGTTGCCCCACCCTTTGCAGCTATAACAGCTTCAACTCTTCTGGGAAGGCTGTCCACAAGGTTTAGGAGTGTCTATGGGAATGTTTGACCATTCTTCCATAAGCACTTTAAAGGTGCCATTAAAGTTCATGTGCGTGCAAAGCAGGTGTCCCAATACTTTTGTTAATATAGTGTAGACATTTTATTATTTGAATACTTTATTTTCACTTCCCCTTATTCTCATGCCATTTTCACCAAGGGCAGAAGAATCCATTCACTTGGAACTCTGGCTCTGCCTCCTGGAAGATGTGACAGTGCACATCATCTAAGGGGGAATGTAGCCTTTCCAGGATGCATCTGTGAGGCACTGTGATGTAGATTTCCAGGATGCATCTGTGAGGCACTAGTTACGTCACCAGTGCCTCACTAAACCAGGAAGTGGAAAAACAGTAATAGTAGGTAAAAGCAAAAAATGTTTGTTTAACTAATGAATGTAGGATGATTTTATAGTAGAATGTAGAACTGCATGCTGGTGTGCTTTTAGGGAAAGGGGGGAAAGGACAATTTTAAGGACTTGTTTTATGAGTTAGTTTTAAAGTGTTTAGTTAAGGGAGACCTAGGTATTAGCAGAGTGCTTTAGTTTTAGTGTTACACCAACATTCTCACTTTAAAATCTACCAGCGCTGGACTTGGTGCATCAAGAAAAAATGTTTTATTATTATAAGTACCGGTATGTCAAATGAGTAAAAATGCTGCAGGAGAGTACAGGCATGCACATTGGTGAAGAAGTTAACATGCGTTTTTATAAATGTACTTTATATTGTTCTGTAAAACGTGATACAAAGTGAACCATAATCTTTCATTTGCAAAGTACTAAGATTGTATCTCTTTTATATTTACAGGGCACAAGATACTATGTTCAGGTATCTGCATATAACATGAAAGGCTGGGGGCTGCCACAACCCTCACTTCCAGCTTTCGCTATTCCATCCAGTAAGTTTTACACATGTGCAATGTCAAGTTAGGTGATGAATTACTGCAAATAGCTAGACAACCGGCTTTAAATTAGAGAAGTAGAGATGCCTATTATTCAGCGTGGAATTTTTGATCTATCCCTTTGTTAAATGTAGCATTGTTGCAGCTTCTAAGAATAGCTAACAATAATTACAAGCATGTGATATCTCTGAAGTATATTTTTATTTATATACATATACTGTATATACTGTGAGGGAAAAAAGTATTTGATACCCTGCTGATTTTGTACATTTGCCCACTGACAAAGAAATAATCAGTGTATAATTTAACCCCTTTGTAAAACATGACTTAGTACTTGGTGGCAAAACCCTTGTTGGCAATCACAGAGGTCAGACGTTTCTTGTAGTTGCCCACCAGGTTTGCACACATCTCAGGAGGAATTTTGTCCCACTGCTCTTTGCAGATCCTCTCCAAGTCATTAAGGTTTCAAGGCTGACGTTTGGTAACTCAGCCCTTTAGCTACCTCCACATATTTTCTATGGGATTATGGTCTGGAGACTGGCTAGGCCTCTCCAGGACCATAATGTGCTTCTTCTTGAGCCACTCCTTTGTTGCCTTGGCTGTGTATTTTGGGTCATTGTCATGCTGGAATACCCATCAATGACCCATTTTCAATGCCCTGGCTGAGGGAAGGTTCTCATCCAAGATTTTTATGGTACATGGCCCTGTCCATCGTCCCTTTGATGCAATGAAGTTGTCCCCTTAGCAGAAAAACACCCCCAAAGCATGATGTTTCCACCTCCATGTTTAACGGTGGGGATGGTGTTCTCTGGGTCATATGCAGCATTCCTCAGCCTCCAAACATGGCACGTTGAGTTGATGCCAAAGAGCTCAATTTTGGTCTCATCTGACCACAACACTTTCATCCAGTACTCCTCTGAATCATTCAGATGTTCATTAGCAAACTTCAGACAGACCCGTACATGTGCTTTCTTGTTCTTGAGCAGAGGGACCTTGCGGGCGCTGCAGGATTTCAGTCCTTTACGGCGTAGTGTGTTACCAATTGCTTTCTTGGTGACTATGGTCCCAGCTGCCTTGAGATCATTGACAAGATTCTCCCGTAGTTCTGGGCTGATTCCTCACCGTTCTCATGATCATTGAAACTCCACGAGGTGAGATCTTGCATGGAGCCCCAAACCGAGGGAGACAGTTATTTTGTGTTTCTTCCATTTGCGAATAGTCACACCAACTGTTGTCATCCTCTCACCAAGCTGCTTGGTGATGTCTTGTAGCCCATTCCAGCCTTGTGTAGGTCTACAATCTTGTCCCTGACATCCTTGGACAGCTCTTTGGTCTTGGCCATAGTGGGGAGATCGGAATCTGATTGATTGCTTCTGTGGATAGGTTTATTTTATACAGTTAACAAGCTGAGATTAGGAGCACTCCCTTTAAGAGAGTGCTCCTAATCTCAGCTCGTTACCTGTATAAAAGACACCTGGGAGACAGAAATCTTGCTGAATGATAGGGGATCAAATACTTATTTCACTCATTAAACTCATTTTTAAATGCTTTTCCTGGACATTTTTGTTGTTTTTCTGTCTCTTGCTGTTAAAATAAACCTACCATTAAAATTATACTGATCATTTCTATGTCAGTGTGTCAGTGGGCAAATGTACAAAATCAGCAGGGGATCAAATACTTTTTTCCCTCACTTTACACTGCTTGATTTCTGTTTATCCAGATTGGCGTGAGTATGATGGTCGTGCACCAAGAAGAAGAGGTCAGGCCGAAGCCCTGGATCTTCTGCTTAGCCAGGTGAAGACGGGTCACCAGCACTGTGTGTGTCATGGTTAGTACTTTATGCTGTCCACAGTTTCCGCAAGTTGCGATCATCGCACTGTTATTAATTCTGCTCAGTAACCCAAGTTCATATAGATCTTTGTGCATGGTGGTTTGTGTGTACATTATTGTGTTATTCCTATATAGTGCAGCAAATATGTAAGTTTATTTCATACCCAACACCAAGGACTATGGTTGGTGTAAACCAAAATAAGCAGCTAAGATTTAAATAGCCTAGCATATCCAGAATAACAAAAGATCATTTATTATTGGCTGCTATGAACTTATACACACCTATGTTATCAATTTTATGTTATGAAAACCTTTATTGACTTGCTAACAATAATTAATTACATAATCATATGAAAACTATATGCTGCCTTTGCACTTGGTGTGTTTGTTGAGATCAAGTCAGATCTTTCTTTTCCAGAGCCATTCAAGAACCAGCCGCAGAGCAGAAAGCATTCTGTTTCCAAGAGTCTGAAGCATCTTTTTCATCCCAGTAGCAAGTTTCTCAAAAGTCTCAAGAGGTAAAAGGAAATGGGTGGAGGAACGTTGGTCCTGGGTATATGGGTAATGGTACCTAATTTGCAAACCATGCCACACCGTGAAGTATATAAAAATCCCAAACCTTTTACTTTTTTGATAAAAGTAGAGAAGGGTTAAACCCATAAGGTTTTGCTTTTGTCATCTATGTCGCACTGGGGAGATTTCCCTTTACTTGATGTCCCCTAGAAACGATGGTTACATTTATGGTTATGCAAAATCCATCTGACACAAACAAAACCCTATAACGCATGCCCTTAGACAGCTGTCACTGCAGCACCTTGACGGTTTCCCCTATATTTCTGTACAGGTGACGACTCAAAATTTTCAATTTTTTTCTAATTTTCAGCCCTGTTGATAATGGCCCTGAGACAAATAGGGTGAATCTCCATAGCATGGACACAAACAACAGTTAAATATGACAGAGGAGCTAACCATTCCGTACTCAAGACTAAAAAGAAGTAATGGGCCTAGATGCACTATATTGCCGAAAATATTGGCCTTTACACGCACATGAAATTGAATGGCATCCCAGTCTTAGTCTGTAGGGTTCAATATTGAGTTGGCCCATCCTTTGCAGTTATAACAGCTTCAACTATTCTGGGAAGGCTGTCCACAAGGTTTAGGAGTGTGTCTATGGGAATTATTGACTATTCTTCCGGAAGCACATTTGTACAGTCCAGCTCTGATGTTGGAAAAGAAAGCTTGGCTCGCAGTCTCTGCTCTAATTCATCCTAAAGGTGTTCTATCGGGTTGCGGTCAAAAGTCTGTGCAGACCAGTCAATTTCTTCCACCCCAAACTAGCTCATTCATGTCTTTGTGGTTCTTGCTTTGTGTACTGGTCCAAATCGTTTGATGGAGGGGGGATTATGGTGTGGGTTTGTTTCTCAGGGGCTGGGCTTGGCCCCTTAGTTCCAGTGAAGGGAACTCTTAAGGCGTCAGGAATACCAAGACATTTTGGACAATTTCATGCTCCCAACTTTTTGGGAACAGTTTGGGGATGGCCCCTTCCTGTTCCAACATGACTGCGCACCAGTGCACAAAGCAAGGTCCATAAAGACATAGATGAGTGAGTTTTGGGTGGAGAAACTTGACTGGCCTGCACCTCAACCCGATAGAACATCTTTGGGATGAATTAGAGCCAGGCATTTTGTCCAATATCAGTGCCTGACCTCACAAATGCACTTCTGGAAGAATGGTCAAACATTCCCATAGACAGACTCCTAAACCTTGTGGACAGCCTTCCCAGAAGAGTTGATGTTGTTATAGCTGCAAAGGATGGGCCAACTCAATATTGGACCCTACAGACTAAGACTGGGATGCGATTAAAGTCCATCGTGCATGTAAAGGCAAGCGTCCTAATACTTTTGGCAATATAGTGTAAATCTTAAGGGCATGTTTGATTATAGTCCCAAAAATTTTGGCTTGGGATCTTGCTTATATACTATCTGGAAAGGTTAATAAGTGGGTTTCAAATTCAGAGCTTGCCAAAAATACTACATTACCTAGAAAACAAGATCAGTACTTAGAGCTGGCAGTTACTGCGTGCAGCTAATGCGCAAAACATTCAATCAGAAGTAAATTAGAAAGTAAAAGTACACTTCTAAAGGGCATTAAAAGCAGTAGCACCTTTTCCTTCCCCAATAGGTTTTATAGATGTGCCATTTTTTAAAATAAAATCTGAAATTTGAAGTCAGATTTTACGTTAACCTTTGGAAGGAGCGCCTGTAAAAATAATTTGTGAATATAATAATAGTCAAACAGTAAAACTGTATCTTAATGCTTTCAGGGGTCTGTACCTTGCCTCCATATTTTATAAGGATGACAATGTTCTAGTGACTCACGAAGACCAGATACCAGTGGTGGAAATAGATGACTCATATTCATGTCTCTTGATGCAAGACTTCCTGTGGTTTACTAAGGTAGGCATAGAAAGCCCAGTTCCAATGGGTCTCCATAATTACCAAAATGCAAAGACTGATATTTTCTGGTCATATTTGTATTCCTTCTTATTTCCAGGTACGCAGTAACCACTATTCACTACAGTATGTAGGGGTCGGAGACTATGAAGATGTCAGCTTTATGAATGATATCACAGAACATGTGATGGAATATTCACACTTACCTTTAAAGCAAACCTGTGATTTTTTTACATGAAGGGCCAAGCAACAACTTCACTTGCTAATGCTTCCTTCACCAGGAACATACAGTTGCAAGAAAAAGTATGTGAACCCTTTGGAATGATATGGATTTCTGCACAAATTTGTCATAAAATGTGATCTGATCTTCATCTAAGTCACAACAATAGACAATCACAGTCTGCTTAAACTAATAACACACAAATAATTAAATGTTACCATGTTTTTATTGAACACACCATGTAAACATTCACAGTGCAGGTGGAAAAAGTATGTGAACCCCTAGACTAATGACATCTCCAAGAGCTAATTGGAGTGAGGTGTCAGCCAACTGGAGTCCAATCAATGAGATGAGATTGGAGGTGTTGGTTACAGCTGCCCTGCCCTTTAAAAAACACACACCATTTTCGGCGTTTGCTTTTCACAAGAAGCAGTGCCTGATGTGAATGATGCATCGCACAAAAGAGCTCTCAGAAGACCTACGATTAAGAATTGTTGACTTGCATAAAGCTTGAAAGGGTTATAAAAGTATCTCCAAAAGCCTTGCTGTTCATCAGTCCACGGTAAGACAAATTGTCTATAAATGGAGAAAGTTCAGCACTGCTGCTACTCTCCCTAGGAGTGGCCGTCCTGTAAAGATGACTGCAAGAGCACAGGGCAGACTGCTCAATGAGGTGAAGAAGAATCCTAGAGTGTCAGCTAAAGACTTACAAAAGTCTCTGGCATATGCTAACATCCCTGTTAGCGAATCTACGATACATAAAACACTAAACAAGAATGGATTTCATGGGAGGATACCACAGAGGAAGCCACTGCTGTCCAAAAAAAACATTGCTGCATGTTTACAGTTTGCTCAAGAGCACCTGGATGTTCCACGGCAGTACTGGCAAAATATTCTGTGGACAGATAAAACCAAAGTTGAGTTGTTTGGAAGAAACATACAACACTATGTGTGGAGAAAAAGAGGCACAGCACACCAACATCAAAACCCCATCCCAACTGTGAAGTATGGTGGTGGGGACATCATGGTTTGGGGCTGCTTTGCTGCATCAGGGCCTGGACAGATTGCTATCATCAAAGGAAAATTAATTCCCAAGTTTATCAAGACATTTTGCAGGAGAACTTAAGGCCATCTGTCCAGCAGCTGAAGCTTAACAGAAGATGGGTGTTGCAACAGGACAACGACCCAAAGCATAGAAGTAAATCAACAACAGAATGGCTTAAACAGAAGAAAATATGCCTTCTGGAGTGGCCAAGTCAGAGTCCTGACCTCAACCCGATTGAGATGCTGTGGCATGGCCTCAAAAAAGCGATTCACACCAGACATCCCAAGAATATTGCTGAACTGAAACAGTTCTGTAAAGAGGAATGGTCAAGAATTACTCCTGACCGTTGTGCACGTCTGATCTGCAACTACAGGAAATGTTTGGTTGAAGTTATTGCTGCCAAAGGAGGTCCAACCAGTTATTAAATCCAAGGGTTCACATACTTTTTCCACCTGCACTGTGAATGTTTACATGGTGTGTTCAATAAAAACATGGTAACATTTAATTCTGTGATTGTCTATTGTTGTGACTTAGATGAAGATCAGATCACATTTTATGACCAATTTGTGCAGAAATCTATATCATTCCAAAGGGATCACATACTTTTTTCTTGCAACTGTATACTTACTTCTCTTTAGCTCCATGCTGCTCCATTACAGTGACAGGATAAAGGAAAATAAGTCCTGTGTAAGCACTGAACTGCTCTAGTCTGAGCTCATGGTTATCACCAAGCACTAACCCTTTCACATGAGTGGAAGGAGAACGAGCCATCAAAGGTACTGAGTCCTTCAGCGGCTGAATGGAGAGGTGAAGCAAAAGAAATTTACGTGCTCCTGGGGAAGTGAGCATTAAGGCTTAAAGCAGAACTAAACTTCCTCAATCAACATTAACTATTTTTAATTCTTATGCTGCTAGCATTAGTAAATAGATAGGAAAGTATATTAAATTTACTTGTTTTAAACTTTTTTTTTTACATTTCTTCAGTTGCTTCCTGGTTTCTGGCCTAGGCCAAAATGATGTCCTACATCGCTTCTGTCTTTATGGACATTTTTTTTTCTTTCATCTGGAGGAGGGGCTTTCTCGGCTAAGCACACCCTCCTGCCTGCATGCCTGAGCTAAAGGCAGATGGATTCCAGGAAGTAAATGCTACATGAATCATCTGCCCTTACTTAAGATGGCCTCGGCTTGAAATGCTAGGTGGTGTTTTTCAAAGTGTTTTCTCAACAAAATAAAGCATGGAGACATGGATAGATGGGTGAGTTTGCTTTGAATATTCAAAATGAATTAAATAGGATGGGTTGGCTCCCACTAAAGCTATACGCACCCTCCTTGTTGTATTATGCCAGAGAACTCATTATCCTTTGTTGGAAGAAAGTGGTGGCACCCTCCGTGGATCCCTGGAAAGCTCTAGTGAACAAGGCACTTTCCCTTTATAGGGCAACCTATGCTAGTAGAGGGGCACTTTGTAAATTTGATAACGTATGGGGTGGATGGGTGGAGTCTCTGCACACTGGAGTTTATTTACTAAAGGCAAATAAACTGTGCACTTTGTAAAATGCAGTTACCCTCCGCAAGTGCAGTTGCTCCAGAGCTTAGTAAATGAGGTAAGGCTTCACTTTGAAAAGAGTACCCAATCACATGCAAGAAAAAAAAACTGCATTTTTGCTTGTACATGATTGGATGATGGAAGTCAGCAGCATCTCTGCTCATTTACTAAGCTCTGGAGCAACTGCACTGGCAGAGTGCAACTGCACTTTGTAAAGTGCACAGTCTTTTTCCCTTTAGTAAATCAACCCCACTGTCTCTGATTGATTGCTCCTTTTTTTTGTATAATTTCAGTCTGTGCTGTCTATACTGTTTGTGCTGTCTTTGCTGAACTAAGTGAAATGTTTTGTCATTGCCCTGGCTGTTTATATGCCTATATGTAATGTTTCTCATATCTGCATTGTATAAGGAGATGTGTGGTGCCCTTTTATTTTAGGTTATCTCGCTGTATTATGTTTTTATTTTGCTTGTATTTCACTGACTGTATATAGTTCCTGTGCTTTTTTTTACATACAGACTAAAAACAAATAGACTGTGCACTTTGCAAGTGCAGTTGCTCCAGAGCTTAGTAAATGAGGTAAAGCATCATGCAAAGAATACAACATGCAAGGAAAATAAAAAAAAAAAATGCATTTTTGCTTGCAGGCGATTGGATGATGGAAGTCAGCAGTGCTTTCCCTCGTTTACTAAGCTCTGGAGCAACTGCTCTTGAAGAGTGCAACTGCACTTTGCAAAGTGAACAGTCTATTTGGCTTTAGTAAATCAACCCCTCTATGTTGTATTGTCTAATTGAAAACATAATAAAAATAATTTTTTAAAAAATTACTTAACCACTTGCCGACCACACTATAGTCGAATAATGGTTACAGCGCGGTCGGCTAGTTCTAGGAGGCTGCGCTCTGTTTTCGCAGTGTCCTCTGGACATTGCTGATCACAGATTGAGGTAAAGAGCCAATCAGCGACTCTTTACCACGTGATCAGCTGTGTTCAATCACAGCTGATCACGGATGTAAACAGAAGCTGGTTATCAAAAAATGTGAAAAAAAGAATCCGCGCTAGTGCATCAAAATAATTAACCAACTGCTATACACCGAAACCTAGACACCAGGTTAAGCCATAAACTTATATCAAAAGGTGCAGCGCTCAATAAATATAGTGCAAATATCACATAAATTATGTGCAAACCATTCAAAGTCCACGAGATAAAAAGCGCAAATATGCAAAAGATAAATACATATAATATAAAATTCATTAAACAGTTGATAAAGTGCCCTTGTCTAAACAATTCAAACATGTTGGCTTCTTTTGATGGGTGAACCAGTCTGATATCATGGTGATCATGCATCCACCACTGTGACACCTTCACCAAATATAATATGGGGGCTTACCAGAAAGCCAGCGACCCTCCTTACTCAGGGGGGTCAGGAAACACTTGGTGGGATCTCTGATCTTCTGAAGGGGGTCTTGATGTATCTCTACGATAGCCTTGGTGCCTCACTCTTGTGATCAGGGATGATCCAGCACACCGTCCCTGACAGGAATGGTTCCTCAGAATCAAAGTGAATATAAAACAGGGAGACTCCTCATAGTGTAGTATGGTCTCAACCTTCTGTTTATTTAAAATCAGTGCACTTAAAATCATTGGGTTCTGGCTGCAAATCACGCCATCCGAACCAATATAGTCCTCCAAACGAATCACAAATCAAAGATGCGCATGTTCAGAGGCATGTGTGTGCGTAGCTGTCCCGACGATCGTTTCATCAAATGTGACATCATCAGGGGTACCGGTTATCGGCACTCCTTTCCTCACCATAATAGCGTGAGGAGAGGAGAAGAGAGCCGATAACTGGCTTGTGTAAAAGGGACATCAACACTGATAATCAGGGCACTGATTATCAGTGTCCTGATTATTAGCACAGTCCCAACAGTGCCCATCAGTGCTGCCAGTCTGTGCCCACCAGTGCTGCCAATCAGTGCCTCCTCATCAATGCTGCCTACCAGTGCCACCTATTAGTGCCCATCAGTGCCGCCTATCAGTGCCTCCTCAACAGTGCCCACCAGTGCTGCCTCATCAGTGCCCATCAGTGCAGCCTATCAGTGCCCATCAATGCCGCTTCATCAGTGCCACCTCAATAGTGCCATCTCATCAGTGCAACCTCATCAGCGCACATCAGTGAAGGAGAAAAATTACCCGTTTGCAAATTTTTATAACAAACTGAAAAAACTTTTTTTTCTTCAAAATTTTCGGTTTTTGTTCGTTTATTTAGCAAAAAATAAAAACCCCAGTGGGGATTAAATACCACCAAAAGAAAGCTCTATTTGTGTGGAACAAATGATAAAAATGTCATATGGGTACAGTGTAGCATGACCGCGCAATTGTCATTCAAGGTGTGAGAGCGCTGAAAGCTGAAAACTGATTTGGGCAGGAAGGGGGTATAAGTGGCAAGCAGGCAAGTGGTTAAATAGTGTTTATGGTTTGTGGGCTCAGATACAGTTTAGTTCTGCTTTAACACTGCTTGGCCAAATCATAGATTTGCTTTACCTTAGCTTTTAGGTGATTCATTTGTGGTTTATTTCAGAGTCTCATTTTCACCCTTTTAATGAAACTGTAGGCCTTAGATGTAAGAGATATAACATGATGCTGTTTTTATTTTGTCCCCCCAGGTATCATGCATGTGGGATGACATCCTGTGGTTGCGGCAATGTGTCACAGTGTCACAGTCCTCTTGTTCATGTATCCTGCAAACTCGCTTTAAGATGCTGCTAGCTGTGTCACAAATGCAGGTATAAACCTTGACCATGTGTATTTCCTACTTCCTACATAAGCTGCTAGCTCTTTTATGCTGGCCATACATGGCTTTAAATTTCCACCAATTTCGGCTGAATCAGACGGAATTTGAGCTGTGGGTGACCCCGTCAGCACCACCCACTCACCAAACTTCAGTCTGAAAATCAAATGAGCCATGAAGAAAATTCTCAGCTAAACAGTGACTGTCACCACTGTTTGGTTATTCTGACATCCATGGAGCAACAGCAGTTAGAATGCAGTAGCCGGCAGTGGAAATTCCTCCATCCACACTGTTTAGCATGGATGGGGGAATCTATTGATTTTTCTTCTTCAGCCCACAGGAATGAGTGACGTCTTAAAGTGTATGGCTAGTGTTAGGCCAGGGGTGCTCAGCCTTTTCAAGAGAGCCACTTAAGTGATTTGGTAACTGGTCATGGGCCACAATGAAATGAAATGGTTCAGATGTAAATAAACCCTTGCTGTCCTGAGCCCCCTATAAGGCTGCTTTCACACTGATGCATTACCTGCACCACGGGTGCAGCGCAGTGCACATGCGGCTTTCCTGATTTCCAAGCACACCAAACTCGTAGCATAAAATAGAAGTGCACTTCCCTGGTTTGCGGTTGAGGGCCACGTCAAAGGGCTTGAGGCACAAGTGAGCACCCCTGCCTTAGGCCATATTCACACAAGTCATACCATAGCATATGGTACCGGTATCGCGTTGCCAATTTTTCCAGGAACCCAGGGAACTTTTCCGACTCGTGGGGACCGGATTGT
>BLSH010274037.1:374409-392283 GCA_018402905.1 Glandirana rugosa
AGCGTGGGCGCGCGCCTCCGGCGGCGCGCGCGCTCACTAGGCTCTGTCTCGCGGCCACCGTCGTATGACGGCGTTTCGCGTTACAGAGCCACTCTGTCGCCGTCAATTGCCGATCAGCCGTCGGCAAGCGGTTAAATAGTCTTCTGAACAACTCGTATACATTTGCACAAACAATAAAAAAAATACACATGAAAATATCTCTGCTCAGTTGTGAGTACAGCCTTAGACATGGGTGAATGATAAAAGTGTGTATATATACGGTATATATATATATATATATATATATATATATTGTGGGGGTTAGCTCAATGGGGTTCACCTTCCCTGGGAAAAAGGTAGTCCAAACGGGAGGTTTTCTTAAAATCTGACTTGTAGTCAGGTTTATTTAAAAGGTTGCAGGGAAATCAAATAAACAAAACAGAAAATAAATCGCTGCCATCCAGGCACTAACTAAACATTTCCAGTTTCCTAACTGAATGGCTTCTCCCAGTCACACACAAAACAAAGATCATGCAAACCTTTTGAATCAGTCTTGATAGATCCTGATTCCCAGGCCAGAGCAATCATCTGCTCCAGACCTGTTTCCTTTATACCACCTGGTGGTGAACATGTGGTCCGCAAAATCTGGTCTGGAACCAGCCGTGCCAAGGTGGTTGGTAAAACCCGGACCGGATTCCACCTTAGTTTCCTGCAAATGAACACATGCGAGGTGAAACATAAGGTCCATCGATCACCTCACCTTTCTTAATGTCACATATCCCCCCCCTCTCTGCTCGAGCCCCTGCGGCTGAGCAACTGTACCAACCAGACAATTGACACGGGAAAGGGCATCTGCATTATTTTGAAATTTCCTAGCTGTTCTACTGTGAACCTAAATACTTGAAGAGCAAGGAACTACCTTGTCATCTGACTCTTTTTCTCCTTGTTATCACACATCCATTTAAGGGGCATGATCAGTGACTATTTTGAATGGTCTCCCCAACAGGTAATATTTCAGGGCCCCTAAGGTCCATTTAATAGCTAAACATTCATTTTCAACAATGGCATAGTTTTTCTCATGTCTGTTGAGCTTTCTGCTAAGGTAAACCACTGGGTGTTCCTCCCGGTCTCTGACTTGGGACAGTACAGCACCCAGTCCCACATCAGAGGCGTCTGTCTGCACCACAAACTCCTTTGTGAAATCTGGGGTCACGAGCACAGGTTGTGCACAAAAGGCTTGCTTCAACATTTGAAATGCCTTCTCTGCCTCAGGATTACACTTGATCATGACCGACCCTCTACCCTTCGTCAGATTCGTCAGTGGGGCTGCAATGGTGGCAAAATTGGGTATAAAACACCTGTAGTACCCTGTGAACCCAAGAAATGCATGAACTTGCTTTTTATTTATAGGTTGGGGCCACTTTTGAACAGTCTCAATCTTATTGATCTGAGGCTTGATCAGCCCCCGACCAATAATGTAGCCAAGGTATTTGGCCTCCTCCAAGCCTATGGCACACTTCCTGGGGTTGGCAGTGAGTCCTGCTTTCCTAAGAGAATCTACTACTGTTTGCACCTGGGGCACATGGGATTCCCAATCTTGGCTGTGGATGACTACATCATCCAAATAGGCGGCTGTGTATTGGTGATGTGGTCTTAAGGTCTCATCCATCATTTTCTGGAATGAGGCAGGAGCCCCATGCAAGCCAAAAGACATCTGCTTATACTGGAAGAACCCCGCTGGGGTAGAAAACACAGACTCCATTAGGGGTATCTGCCAATAACATTTAGTCAGATCTAAAGTAGTTATGTACCGGGCACCTCCCAATCTATCAACAAGCTGGTCGACCCGAGGCATTGGGCACACATCGAATTTGGACATGCTGTTCAACTTCCTGAAATCATTACAAAACCTTATAGTTCCATCTGGTTTTGGAACCACTATGAGACTTGACCACTCACTGTGGGACTCCTCTGTCACATCCAGCTCTAACATGTTCTTTATTTCATTTGCAACTGCTTCCCGCCTAGCCTTGGGTATTCTATAGGGCTTTACATTTACGGGGACACCTGGTTCCGTAATTATGTCATGTTCTATAACTGTGGTCAGTATAGGCAGGTGAGAGAAAAAGTCTCTATTCTTACTCACAAATTCTTTAACATTCTTCTGTTCGGCCACTGACAAGGTTTCAGTTATGGGTACTTCAGGTGTAATGGGGGTCATGTCCTTTTGGGGGTTGGCATTGCCAGTAAAGTCTCTCTGTCCTTCCAAGGTTTCAAGCGATTAATATGATACATTTGCTCGGGGTTTCCTTTTCCCTGGCTGGTAAACTTTGTAGTTTACTTTCCCTTCTCTTTCCATGATTTCAAAGGGACCTTCCCACTTTGCTAGGAATTTACTCTCAACTGTGGGGACTAGTACCAGCACACTATCACCAGGGGTGACGACCCGGGTCTTGGCACCCCGATTATAAACTCTTCTCTTGGCCTCCTGGCTTGCTCCATATGTTCCCGTACAAGCAGCCTGACAGCAGTGATTCTATCTTGCATCAGTGAGATATGCTTAATGACGCTTCTATAAGGCGTGGTCTCTCCCTCCCACGTTTCTTTTGCAACATCTAGCAATTCCATGGGATGTCTCCTATACAATAGTTCAAAAGGGGAATAACCTGTAGATGCCTGAGGTACCTCCCGTATGGCAAACATGAGGTATGGTAGCAAAAAATCCCAATTTCTCCCACCTTTGTCCACCACCTTTTTTAACATGCTTTTGAGCATTTTGTTAAATCTCTCCACAAGACCATCAGTCTGTGGGTGGTAGACAGAGGTACGGATATGGGAGATTTTGAACAATTTACACAATTCTTTAATGATTCGAGACATAAATGGGATGCCTTGATCTGTCAATAGTCCTTTTGGAATACCCACACGAATAAATACCTGGAAAGCTCTTTGGCAATAGTTTTAGCTCAGGTATTACGCAAGGGAATGGCTTCAGGATATCGCATGGCATAGTTCAGTTATACCAGTATGTGCTGATGGCCCCGGGCAGACTTTACTTCTGGCCCCACAAGATCCATGCCAATTCTTTCAAAAGGCACTTCAATGATTGGTAATGGTACCAGTGGACTGCGAAAATGACTCACAATATTCTTTGACATCTGCATCCATCATATGACCATGGGCTAAATCTAATACCATCTGGCGAAAGGGTTTGGGAACCACTATTCGGCACTGCGTTGCTTTAAGTGACAATTACGCGGTTGTGCAACGTTGTACCCAAACAAAATTGACGTCCATTTTTTCCCACAAATAGAGCTTTCTTTTGGTGGTATTTGATCACCCCTGCGGTTTTTATTTTTTGCGCTATAAACAAAAAAGAATGACAATTTAACAAAAATATAACAATATTTTTTACTTTTTGCTATAATACATATCCAAAAAAAAAATAAAAAAAATTCTTCCTCAGTTTAGGCTGATATGTATTCTTTGACATATTTTTAGTAAAAAAATAATCGCAATAGGCGTGTATTGATTGGGTTGCACAAAAGTTATCACGTCTACAAACTATGTGAATAGATTTATGGCATTTTCATTTTTTTTTTTTTTTTTTTCTAGTAATGGCAGAGACCTGTGATCTTTATCGGGACTGCGATATTGCCGCAGACAGATCGGACATTTTTGACACTTTTTTGGGACCAATGACATTTATACAGCGATCAGAGCTGATTACTGTATAATTGTCATTGGCAGGGAAGGGGTTAAACTGTAGGGGGCAATCAAGGGGTTAACTGTGCTCCCTCACTCTGTTCTAACTGTGTGGGGGCTGCGCTTGGCCGGGGCATGACCGATCTAACTGTTCCCGATTACTGGGAATAGTAGATCTGTCTTATGTCCCCTGACAGAACGGAGATCCGCCGTGTTTATACTGGCAGATCTCTGTTCTGCCTCTGTAACAGGCGATCGTGGGTCACCGACAAACATCGAGCCCGCCCGGCCCGCGGGCACGCTCATGGAGTGAGCAGCAGGCGCGCACGCCCCGCAAATTGTGCATGCGCGGCCGACATACATTGTCGGTGGTTTGCACACTGAGCCAAGCTGCCGTAGTACAACTGTGGCAGTTGGTCAGCAACTGGTTAGAATCTGACTTGTAGCCAGGTTTATTTAAAAGGTTGCAGGTAAGTCAAATAAACAAAACAGAAAATAAATACTTGCCATCCAGGCACTAACTAAACATTTCTGGTTTCCTAACTCCGAGGTGAAGGGCTTCTCCCAGTCACCCACAAAACAAAGATCATGAAAACCTTTTGTTTCAGTCACAAAGCAAACTTCAGTTCATCAGCTCTCTCAGGCTTCATGGTTTCTGAGTCCCAGGCCAGAGCAATCATCTCCTCCAGACCTGTTTCCTTTATACCACCTGGTGGTGGACAAGTGGCCTACAAAATCTGGCCCGGAACCAACAATGCCAAGGTGGCTGGTAAAAACCCGGACCAGATTCCACCTTTTAGTTTGCTGCAAATGAACGCATACAAGGTAAAGCATAACGTCCATCGATCACCTCGCCTTTCATAATATCACAATATATACACTGCTAAAAAAAATTAAAGGACAACAACAATTTTTAGTCAGAGTATAGCATCAAGTCAATTAAACTCCTGTTTTCAGCTGCTTTGGAGTTAATGAAATTAGCAACAGATGCACTAGATGGGCAACAATGAAACAACCTCCCAAACAGGAATGGTTTTACAGGTGGAGGCCACTGACATTTTTTCCCCTGCTCATCTTTTCTGACTGTTTTTCATTAGTTTTGCATTTGGCTAGGGTCAGTGTCACTACTGGTGACATGAGGCAGTACCAGGACCCTATAGAGCTTGCGTAGGCAGTCCAACTCCTCCTGGATGGCACATCAATACGTGCCATTGCCAGAAAGTTTGCTGTGGCACCCAGCACAGTCTCAAGACCATGGAGAAGATTCCAGGAAACAGGCAGTTAGGTTAGAGCTGGACAGGGACGTAGAAGGTCCCTAACCCATCAGCAAGACCAGTATCTGCTCCTATGTACAAGGAGGAACAGGATGATCACTGCCAGAGATCTACAAAATTACCTCCAGCAGGCCACTGGTGTGAATGTCTCTGACCAAACAAACAGAAACAGACCTCATGAGGGTGGCCTGAGGGCCCGATGTCCTCTAGTGGGCCCTGTGCTCACTGGCTGGCACGGTGGAGCTCGATTGGCATTTGCCATTGAACACCAGAATTGGCAGGTCCGCCACTGGCGCACTGTGCTTTTTACAGATGAGAGCAGGTTCACCCTGAGCACATGTGACAGACGTGAAAGGGTCTGGAGAAGCCCTGTAAAAAGTTATGCTGCCTGCAACATTGTGGTGGGTCAGTGATGGTCTGGGGAGGCATATCCATGGAGGGATGAACAGGCCTCTACAGGCTAGACAATGGCACCCTGACTGCCATTAGGTATCAGGATGAAATCCTTGGACCCATTGTCAGACCCTACGCTGGTGCAGTGGGTTCTGGGTTCCTCCTGGTGCACGACAATGCCCGGCCTCATGTGACGAGAGTATGCAGCCAGGTCCTGGAGGATGAAGGAATTGTCACCATTTAATGGCCCCCCACTCGTCTGACCTAAATCCAACAGATCACCTCTGGGACATTATGTTTGGGTCCATCCGACGCCATCATATTTCAGGAGCTCAGTAATGCCCTGCTCGAGATCTGGGAGGAAATACCCCAGGACACCATCCATCATCTCATTAGGAGCATGACCCAACGTTGCATGTGGGGGGGGGGGGGGGGATGAGAGACATACAAGCCTTAAAGGGACAGGATCAATTTTTTTTTTGGGTAACAAACACTTTAACCTCCCTGGCAGTATTCCCGAGTGTGACTCGGGGTGGAATTTCAGTACCATTAGCGGTGACCCTGAGCCACATTCGGGATTGCATCGCTGGATCCAAGGCAGCGTTACTCACCTTGTCCCCTGGATCCAGAGATGTCCCCCGCCGTGTCTGCGGGCTTTGTTTTCCGCCCGATGCTACACTGTAATCTGTAAGAATACATTACTGTATGAAATCATTTCACATCCCCTTTGTCCCTAGTGGTTTGCCCAGTGCCCTGCATGCACTTTTATATAATAAATGTCATTCTTTCTGCCTGGAAACTTGAGAACGTCCATGGCAACCAAAAAGTGTCCCTTTACGTCAAAAGTGGTTTATGATCAGCTAGAAAACAGCGATAGTAAATAAGAATCATTTGCAGAATTGAGTGATACTGATTTTTGGGGAAATTTATCATCAGACACTGAAAGTGACGACAGCGACAATTCTGCAACTGAGCAAATTTCAGTGTTTTTGGTTTGATTACATTATTGAATACATTGTATTACTATTAGGTTATTATTTTTGATAATTATTTTTAGTTATTTATTATATTATAATTTATGATTTCATGTTTCAAACTTTATCATACCCAGGATGTCTACTAGACTCTTGTTTGGACAGATTTAAGTGAGTTATTCCTAAGAATTACAGGCCTACAATATAAAACGCCAAATTTCCATGCAAAATAATCGTACCGCTTTCAGCACCAAAAATATGAGATAATCATACCGCCAGGGAGGTCAATAAGTATTACTGCCAGTGAGAATGGGTGGACTATCTGCAGACACTGTCACTTTTCCCTGAATGCAATGAGTGTTGATGAGCACCAATCACATGTACAATGGAATATTTGGCAGATGTAACTGAACTGCCTGTTTTGTCTCTGTGGAAATGGTTCAGTTTTCACCTGTAGACCACAATTTCACCCTAGCGCAAACCTCGCACAACGCATCACACGCACAGACCAGGTTCACATTGACATCTTCTGCACTGCATGTAGATTAGCACAGGTACTCTGTACCTACATGCCAGAGGATCACAGGGTACATTCGCACTTTGTAAAAACGCCTGCAAGACTCCAGAGAAGTGGGTAAGGTACACATTCTTTAAAGAAATATTTGTGGATCAGAAATATCATGGCAGCTCAGTCTTTTATACAGAGCCCATGCAGCAGAGCCAACAATAAGAGAAGTGTCCTAACATTTCAGTAAGTTTCAAAATATTTAGCTCGAAATGATTGGAGTTCTATTCCTGCTTCCTGTGTGTGGTGTACGTATGTAAACATCGATTCGAAGATTCATTGTAAACTTTAGAGAGCAAGTGGTAAGCCGCAAACAGTTATGGTTACTTTGGGGGATGCTTGTGTCTTCTCTGAAACAGATAAAAGCTTTTCTTACTGTTACAGTAGAGCCTTGTTAAGTTGAACTCGAGCATGCTCATTTTTCTCCCCAAGTAAACATACTAAGTGGTCTTAACTGTTCTATACATCCATTCTGGTTTCCCAGCTGCCGAAGTGCCAAAGCCCCAGATTTTATTTTGACGGAAACCAAAATTTGAAAGTGATGCAAAAGAAGTAAAGGTCAAGGCTTAATATTAAAAACGCTGTTATAGTACGGAAAATGTATTCAAAAAATTGTTAAAATAGAGAGTAGGTATTAGCAAAACTGAGAATTTCCATTTCACCAAAATATTTTCTAATAGCTTGCTTCAATATTTTGTGCCCCTTACCTTGAACAAACATACAAATAGGGATGTCTGACTTAACGCTAAGGCCTCATGCACACAGGTTGTTATAAAAAACAAGCTGTACAGCTAGTACCGACGCCAGGTAAAAATCGGCGTTAAAAACTTGATTTTATTAGCGTTATGCACTGTTCTCAATGCGTGTTTTACAGCGCTAGCTTTTAACAGCGTTTCTCTGCCTCTATTCAAAATCAATGGTTCCTTATGGCCCATTGATTTGAATAGAAGTCACATCATGATGATCCGACTTGCGGCACGACTTCAAAAATGAAGGTTTCCCCCCCAAGACGATCCCAGACCCTTAAGTCTGGTGTGGATTTTAAGGGGAACCCTGCACCAAATTTTTAAAAAAAATGGCGTGGGGGTCCCCCCCAAAATCCATACCGGACCCTTATCCAAGCATGCAGCCTGGCAGGCCAGGAAAGGGGGTGGGGACGATGGAGCAGTGCCCCCCCCCCAGACCATACCAGGCCGCATGCCCTCAACATGGGGGGTGCATGCTTTGGGGCAGGGAGGGCACCCCAAAGCACCTTGTCCCCATGTTGATGTAAGACAAGGGCCTCTTCCCGACAACCCTTGCCGGTGGTTGTCGTGGTCTGTGGGCAGGAGCTTATTAGAATCTGGAAGCCCCCTTTAACAAGGGGGCCCCCAGATACCGGCCCCCCACCCTATGTGAATGAGTATGGGGTACATTGTACCCCTACCCATTCACCTGAAAAAAAAGTGTAAAAAAACACACTACACAGGTTTTTCAAATATTTTATTAAATCAGCTCCGGCATCTTCTCCCACGTCTTCTTTCTTCTGAGGGGTCTTCTATCTCCTGCTGGGTCTTCTGTCTTCTGCTCTTTTGCCGCTGTCTTCTCCCTCTGTTCTTCTTGAGATGTTGACACATTACAGCAGTAAATGTACACGAGCCAGATGGGAGCCAGTTAAAATCCATACTAGACCAAAGGGTCAGGTATCATCTTGGGGGGAGCCCTACGCAATTTTTTTTTCATTTTTGCGGAGTTCCCCTTCAAGATCCTCAGTACACAAGTTGCACCATGATCTGGCTTCTGGTGCGACTTCTATTCAAATCAGTGGGCTCCCATAGGGAACCATTGATTTTGAATAGAAACAGAGTAATGCCTGGCCTGGACCTAGTTAGTCAGTTGTCTAGCCAGACAACTAGCAGCATCTTACGAAGGGAACTGGCAATGGTAGCCCTCATGTGTCTCTAAGGAAAGGATTGCTTTAAAGAGAGACACCATCACTTTGCCCATTCAGAGAAAAGGGATATTATGATTACAGGTACTTAATGACGATTTACGCAGCACTTTACATATACTGTACATTCCCATCAGTCTCTGCCCTCAAGAAGCTTACAATCTAAGGTCCCTAACTCATATTCATACACATACTAGGGCCAATGAACCTACCAGCATGTCTTTGGCGTGTGGGAGGAAACTCATGCAGGCACAGGGAGAACATGCAAACTACAGGCAGGTAGTGCCATGGTTGGTATTCAAACCGACAACTCTAGTGTTGCTAGGTGGATATGCTAACCACTTAGCCACTGTGCTGCCCAAGTGAGAGTGTTTTTGCAAAGGCTCCCTCCTTCCTGATGTATTGATACTGACCTCTGCAGTGGTCCCCTCTAGTTCCTTCCTCTGTTCCAGAAAGTGTTGATGTCACCCCTTCATCATGGGACAGCAATTGACTGCTTCACCCGAGTACTTTGGAGGAGGCCACATGCTCCTCTAAAGGCAGAGGTGACAATGTCCATGAAAAGGTTCCCCACTTCCTTAAGCACCAATACTCATGTTGTGCATTCCTCTATTGCAGCAGGTACAAGTGTCAGTGTCTAGAGAAAGTGGTAACACCACACCTTCATCATGTGACAACAATTGACTGCTTGACCTTGTCTCTTTAAATAAGTGTCAGTATTGCAACAGGGCAACCAACTGGGTTCAACCTTTCTTTTAGCTAACACTTAGGGGTTGATTTAATTGATTTAGGGGTTGATTTAATAAAGGCCAATAGACTTTGCAAAGTGCAGTTACACTCCCCAGAGCTTAGTAAATTAGGTGAAGGTTCACTTTGCAAAGAAAATAAAAAAAAAACGCATTTTTGCTTGCACATGATTGGATTATGGAAGTCAGCAGAGCGTCTGCTCATTTACTAAGCTCTGGAGCAAATGCTCTTGCAGGGTGCAACTGTACTTTCCAAAGTGCACAGTCTATTTGCCTTTAGTAAATCAACCCCTTACAGTGGTTAAACTTACATTTTCTGTGAAGGTCATTATAATAAATGAACTGTAAGTTGAAGCTCCACACCACTGCTAAATTGTCCAGATATGACTTTACTCCATAAAACTGTCAGAGGGACAATCCAAAGTCCCTCTGATTCTTATTGGAAAAAAATGTATCTGGACATTTTAGCAGTAGTGTGGCGCTTCAGTTTACATTTTTGTTACATTACACTACAAGTCAAGTAGACCATGGAGATCCTCTATGGCAGGGTTTCTCAACCAGGGTTCCTCCAGAATTTGCTAGGATTTCCTTGGGCAATGAGCAATTTCTGCCTCTCAGATAAGTTCCCATTGACACCATTGATCTTTTTAGCTATCTGTAAGGGAGGAATTCTTCCCAATGCCCACAAGTGTAAGGAGCGTTCTTCCCACTGACCATAGTACGTTTCCCGAGACCAAAAAGTTATTTTAAGGGTTCTTCTGTGTTGAAAAGGTTGAGAAAGGCTGCTCTACGGTGTAGAAGCCAACTGCCCGGGAACCATATTATCAATATCAATACTTTAAGATGGCAATACCAATAGGATAACCGCAAGGATTCAGCTCTATTTTTTTCTACTTTTCTCAACTAATTTAATGAATGAGGCAGAGTGTCAGTATAGAGCTATAATACATAAAATTAAATTCTGGCAGTAACTGATGAAAGTCATTTATTTCAGTGGAGAAGCTTTTAATGCAATGCTATTGTGACACGAGAAAGGTTGAAAAAAAGTATACGTTGCTTGAAAACTTAGATGATAAAAATTTAAATTTGAGGCTTAGTCCGGCGTTCTACTTATTCAGAGTATGTCAAAATCCTTCCAAGCTGATATGCGTCCTTATTCGTATCTATATTTGACAGTAATGTAATGAGAGCTTTCTGTGACACAGAGTTATGAAAGCAGTGCATTGCTGTCTATCAATATTTACTTAGCGGTGCTGTGGGCCTCAGTCCTGGCGGCTCCTGCACCAGTCTAATTGTGGGTTGACTCATTCACAGTAGGTGGCACTGACATCCTAATATAGGGACACTTTTTAATAATTTATAAACAAAATGACTGCAGCATGCTCAAAGGGGATATAATACCATTCTCTGTCTTTCAGTGAGCCCCTTTCTGGATGTTCACTGATCCAGATTGACTCACCAGTCTGTTTCTATTTAAAGCCCTTACGATCAATGTCAGCTTAGCCAGTTTCTGGAAAGCTCAGGTTCTTCTTGCTAGTGGTGGCTCTCTCTGCCCTGGGATACATTTCATCACACCACTCAGCTGTTTTCTACATCCAGCTCCAATGGGGTTGGTGGAGTTTGAAGCTCACACAGGCTTCATGGACTGAAGTAATAATCTTCAGACAGTACCAGATGGCTGGGGAACTTGTTTTTCTTCAGTCCAATTTTTACTGGTTTCAACCATGAAGAAAAGTCATGAGGTAAACCAGATTATCAAGCTTTTTGTGTCCTTTTTCATGTACAGTGGAACCTTCGATTACAAGCATAATCCATTCCAGGAGAATGCTTGTAATCCAAATCGCTCGTATATTAAAGCATGTTTCCCCATAGGAAACAATGGAAACTCAGTTAATTCGTTCCACAGCACTGCTTGTCAATGCAGTACTATATGTGGCCAGGGGTTCGGGGGCGCCTGGTGTATGCAATACCGTATGTGGCCAGAGGTGTTGTGGTGCAGGTTAGCCTCAGAAACGGTCAGAAATGCTCGGGAACTGTTTACACTTTCGGTATTTCTGAGTATTTCCGATGGCTTCCGAGGCTCACCATCGCCCCCGCATCTCTGGCCACATGCGGTATTGCACGCCAATAAGCTTAATTCTGCTCATTTTGCGAGACAGCACTCGCAAACCGAGTCAGAATTTTTTTTAAAAAATGCTTGTCTTTCAAAATGCTCATTAACTGCGTTACTCGTGAACCAAGGTCCCCCTGTATATTATTTTTAATGCGTACCATTGACCAGTGTGGCACATGTGTAAAGATGTGGTATTCCAAAGGGTAGATCAGCTAGCACTATCCTCAAAATGATAAAAAGTGCTTTATTTCAAAACAAAACCTGAGCATGTAACCTTACGTGCCATTAAAGTGGCTACCTTGGGGTATCAACCATGCTACAACTTGCAGCAGCCATTCCCAACCAAGGTTCCTTGGAATCCTAAGGTTCCTCCAGAGGTTGCTAGGGTCTGCTTGAGCTCCCATCTGATGGTGACTGCATTTTCTGGGTGCATCACCAATTGGCAGAGCCAGTAGCATTACATCAATGATATTTTTTAGATGTCTGTAAGGGCGCCATTCTGATCACCACTGTAGGGGCATTCATTCCTGATCACCAACATAAGGAACATTCTTCACTCTGACCTTTAATCTTACCTGAGGTTCCCCAATAACTATTTCATTGGTTACTCTGGGTAAAAAGGTTGAGAAAGCCTGACCTACAGCATGGAGGGGTGTGAGCGGTAGCACTGGATTTGACTTAATGTTTGCAAACTTTGATTGAATACTTGAGATTGACTAAGGAAATTCTGCTTTAGGCTGCTCTTGGTCCAGAGGTGCCAGAGTGAGACTGTGACTTTGGTTGATTTACTATAGGAGTAAAAGATAAATGAAGTAAAGAGTAAAAAGAAGTTCTGAATTTGTAAAATCTGCATTTTTCTGAAGTGTGCCAGGTTCCAACACATTTCGGAGGTCTAATAAGCCCACCTTACTCAGGGCTACAACCAAAATGTATTTAAAAAAATATAGTAATATTGTTGCAATATATACACTATCCGTGTACTATAAATTGAACATAAACGTAAACACCAATCTTTCTTTATTTTCTTTACATGTATGTATTGTTTCTATTATTTTTAATTGTCATTTGTAGCCCAACGAATAAGGCTTTTTAGACCCCAAAAACATACTGTACAGCATGTCACAGAAGCTCCTCAGCTCCTTAGCTTCATGTATTGAAATATTGGACTTACAGTTTGAAGCTGGCATGTTCATTTTCTCTATTTGAATATGATAAGGTCTTTTAAGATTTCAGAAAGGCAGGGAAGATGTTTCTTGTTACCTGCTGGAGCAGACCTTACATCTCTTTTTCCATGTGTCCCTAAATGAGTAGACACACAAATATTTGATTTCCTTTGATTTAGACAATCTATCAATAAATCTTGAGCACTGATGAGGTACTGTTGTTGAAGTTCACAATATATTTACATGGCTGAAGGATGGCTACAGAAGCTTTCAAAATTATAACAATTTGTACAGAACAAATACAGAAAACAGCCCAAAATCTGCACTCAGCTGATGGTAGCTTCACTACAGTCAACCCAAATTGAGGTGACCATGGCTACCACTCAGCACAACATCAGCGCAACATCGGTTCTCTCTGGCAAGGTCAGTCTTAACTTGGGAGATCTGTGGAATTTGGTGAAGTTGGTAATTTGGGGAAGTACCCCATGAATGCTTAAAGTAGAACTATAGGCAAAACTTTTTTTTTTCATTTTGGATAGAGTAAAGGAAGGTTATAACCCCTGTAAGGTTTATTTTTGCTCTTTTTGTCCCATTGGGGACATTTCCCTTCACTTCCTGTCCCATAGCCAAAACAGGAAGTGAGAGGAAATCCCTGCAAATTAAGAGAGAGGGTGAATCTCCCTAATGGGGGCACAGACAGCAATACAAAATCCGACAGGTGTTCTAATCCCTCTCCACTCTATCCAAAAGTAAAAATGTTTTGCTTTTAGTTATACTTTAACCTCCCTGGCGGTATTCCCGAGTGAGGCATTGGGGTGAATTTCCATTACAAATAGCGGTAACCCCGAGCCACACTCGGGATCGCATCGCTGTATCCAGGCAATGTTACTTACCTTGTCCCCAGGATCCAGCGATGTCCCCCCGCTGTGTCTGTGGGCTGTGTCTTCCACCCAATGGCTCTGTGTGCCGGGCTCCGTTCCCTGCGAGCGTTGCGTTGCATGGGGGCGGAGCCTGGTGGCAAATTCAAAAAGTGAAATACACAGTATACATACAGTACACTGTAATCTGTAAGATTACATTACTGTATGAAATCATTTCACATCCCTTTTGTCCCTAGTGCTTTGCCCAGTCCCTGCATGCACTTTTATATTATCCTATATGTCATTCTTTCTGCCTGGAAACTTGTCCATGGCATTCAAAAAGTGTCCCTTTACGAGTTTACGTCAAAATAGTTTTTTGATCAGCTAGTAAACAACGATAGTAAATAAGAATCATTTGCAGAATTGAGTGATACTGATTTGTGGGGAAATTTATCATCAGACACTGAAAGTGACGACAGCGACAATTCTGCAACTGAGCAAATTTCAGTGTTTTTGACTTGATTACATTATTGAATAAATTTTATTATTATATTATTATTATTTTTGATTATTATTTATAGTTATTTATTATATTATATATTTTTTTTTCATATATATTATAATGTATGATTTCCTTATTTCAAACTTTATCATACCTGGGATATCTACTAGACTCTTATCTTAAGTGAGTTATTCCTAAGAATTACAGGCCTACAATATAAAACGCCCAATTTCCAAACGAAACAATGTACCACTGTGAGAGGCATAAATCTGACATAATCATACGCCAGGGAGGTTAATGGCCCACAGTTGCTGGAATCTCCCTAACCTACCTGCATTTCCATTCATTGGGGTTGAGCCTACCTTTTTTTTTTTTTTAGAAAACCTCCAACATTCGTAGGAGCGCCATGTTGCATGTCCTTGGTTTTTGACAAAACATTCTACTGCTCCTTCGAGCTAGGCTCATACTGTTGTGGGTGCGGGGCAACGTGTAAATCGCCTGTTTTCCGGCATCCACAAGCACCCGCAGCCAAAATGCGCTGCTCTTATGCAGACGTGCATTAAATCTTAATGGCACCCGCACTCATCAGAAAATGCAGCGCATTTTGGGGTGAATGAAACTTGTGCAGCTGCATTTTGGGAAAGGTGCAAGGACCTCTCCATTCAGATAAATAGGCTCCTGTGCCCACACAAATGTGGCACGCAGGGAACGCGAGAGTGTGGACCTAGCCTTACCATCCAGGCTGGTAGCAAGGAGGTGGCCAAGCTTAATTGCAGCAGAGAATAGTTAGATCACCAGATGGACTGTGCTCTCTATCAGGGCTGTGTAAATCTCAGGACTGCATGAAAAGAAATAGAAATGCTTGGACAAGTTGATCAGTTCATCCTCTGCAGCCATTACCTTTTGTATCACCTCCCCCTCCAGTGTTGCCAACCTCCTGCAGCGTTTTTTACTGGCAAAACATGGAAAATTTACTGGCGGAGCACATTTTTTACTGGCAACCTGAAAATTAACAGAACTCCTATTAAAAACTAAGGCAATTGATATTTAAATACAACATAGAAGCACTGACAAACCCCATATCAAGTAATTTGCTTGGTTTACACTTAAAAAATCAGCACAGCATGACAAATTATCAGACCCTGATATTCATAGACAGTTGTAAAAATCACTGATTTTTACAAACTGTCAGTAAATTTACTGGCAGTTGGCAACCCTGTCCCCCTCCCTTTAGATTGTAAGCTCTATGAGCAGGGCCCTCCTATTCCTTCTGTATTGAACTGTATTGTAATTGTACTGTGTCCCTTCTTTATTGTAAAGCGCTGCGCAAACTGTTGGCACTATATAAATCCTGAATAATAATAATAATAATAATAATAATCATCTCCTATATATGTATTTTAACTGTGTATTTAACTGCTTGCCAAAAGTTGAGTGTTATTTCAGAAAAGGTTCCATACAGCTGTAGAACTGTTGCTGTGTCTTTAGTGAATCATAAAAGTGCCTTAGCGAAGGAGAGAAATTTGGGTCTCACAGAATAGGGACCCACGTGTCATCCCATAGAGATAGTTGGGCACAGCTTTAAATAGGAGTGTAAAAGTGCAGGAAGTGGTGTGAGTGTAAAAGGATAATTTGCTGGCTGAACAAACAGGCTCTGCCTGAGGCTTAGCACGGATGAGCTCAAGAACCTTTATGCTGTCTCCAAGCATCTGTTGTTACATAAATTGTAGCAGAAGTAAAGCAAGAGCAGTCCAGGCAATCATTTCTAGTTCAGTGTGATTATATATAAAATACAATAAGATATATACGTTTTAGTTTGGCAAACTAATTCAAGTTTAATGTAAAATACTGTGAAAAATCAGAGGGGGCTGATGATCCCTGAACGTTTTTTATTTTTACCTCTCAGGGCCCGTTCCCACCTAGGCGATTTGCGATCCGACTTGTATTGCCCCAAGTCGCCTCAAATTGCCTGACATCAGAAATCCCATTGAAATGAATGGAGCCGTCTTAATATGCGCTACTCAATTCGCTCCGACTTCAGAGCAACTTCTGAAAAGGTTCCTGTACTATTTCAAAGCGACTTCTAGGCGATTTGAGCCAATAGAAGTCAATGGAAGTCGCTTCCAAGTCGGATCACTGTCTATGAAGAAGCGTCTTTGAAGCGACTTTACAGGAAAAAAAAGAATTTTTGAAGGCAACTCCCCCTCCCTCTCTTCTCTGTTTGGCCACAGGCAAAGTCGCCTGGCATGGAGGTCGCTTCAGGTCTAGCCTAGCAAAGTCGCCCCTGAAGTCGGATCCTAGGTGTGAACCGAGCCTCAGTCTCAGAGCACTAGTTAGATATATAAAAAAAACAAAGAAAGGCGCCTCTAAGTGCAGCAGCAGGCTTGGAAAGCAATCCAGAGGTGGCCGAGGCTGATGACGTCACTGATTTCGCGACGCGTTTCCTTAGCAGCAGGTCCGATGTTAGGGATCCCTCTATCTGCCTGATGAAGTAGTGCAGGATCCCTAACAACTGGATTGCTTTCCAAGCCTCCTCCTGGATTTCGCCGCATAGCCGGCTCTACCTAACACACTAAGGCGGCCGCAGGAGCGGTACGGGACAGCCTCCCTAACTACTAGGACCGAGGACAGTGGCGTTCACCCACCTCCCCTGGAGTGGTAGTCGTTTATGCTAGATTAAATCTGGATCTTGTGAGTGTTTTTAATCCTGCTTTTATTAAAGCTTATACTTGCTGCTGCACTTAGAGGCGCCTTTCTTTGTTTTTTTTCTGTTACAGTGTTAGTGGACTATCGGATCCGAGTCCACGCCACCCAGGCTGCCCTCAGTGCATGACTGCATATCCCATTGACTCTGTCCACTATTTACTCCTCCCCTCCCCCTTGGTTGTCTCCCCTATGTATGTAACATGAATTGACAATACCCATATGTGCTGATACAGCTGTCTACCTGTGTACCTTATTATACCATCAGAGTTGCACCCCAACACTTGCTGTATACTAGTTAGATATATGACTAGTTTTCCACATGGCTTGCATTTTTGTTTTTTATTTGTAAACTTTGATTGGTGAAATGAAGTCAGGAGTTGATTGTATGTATTTTGCATACTTTCATATATTTTTTCCTGTTTTTTTTTTTAATTTTAAAGAAATATCTCTATACAAGTATGTATTCCTAACTCAATAAAGTCCCTTCTATTGCTCTTAGCCTTCTCTCCAAATCTCCAAATTCCTCTTAGGCCTCATTTACACTGCTGCTGGTAAACGGACGTTTAACCACTTGCCGACCGCCAACCGCAGGTTGACGGCGACAAGGTGGTTCGTTATCGCAAATCGCCGTCATACGACGGCGGCTGCGATAACGCTCACTGTGTTCGGGGTATCTCTATAAAGAAATTTTAATTTTTTTTTTTGTCCTTTTTTATATACTTTCATACGTTTTATGTATGTTAGTTGAGGACTGAAGTAAAGTGGTTAGTTTCAAATGTTTATTTTTTGTTTTTACGTTCGGTACACCTTTTGATCAGTATATAGATTGATCATATGTCGTTCACAACCCCACGTTGAGACTACCATATTATTCCATGTGTCCATCTGTCGACATAGTCGTGTATACCCATAACAGTTAAGTACAATGTATGTATCCCCTCTGTTGGTTCCCCCTCCCCTCCTC
>BLSH010274037.1:392293-403073 GCA_018402905.1 Glandirana rugosa
ACATGTCCGCTGAAATATCGCAGTACCGCAAAAAATCGCAGATCGCCGCCATTTTTAGTAAAAAATAAAAAAAAAATAAAAACCCCAAAAATGAATTCTCATCATCCGTAAACGCGGCCACTTTTGCGCAAACCAATCAATAAACGCCGATTGCGATTTTTTTTATCGCAAATATGAGGAAGAATATAAATCGGCCAAAAACGGTGAAAAAAAATGTTTTTTTATATTTTTTTTTTGGATTTGTATTTTAGCAAAAAGTAAGAAATTTGGGTTTTTTTGCAAAATTGTCGCTCTTCTTTTGTTTATAGCGGCGATCAGAAATGACGCAGAGGGGATCAAATACCACCAAAAGAAAGCTCTATTTGTGGGAAAAAAAGGACGCAAATTTCGTTTGGGTACAACGTCGCACGACCGCGCAGTTTTCAGTTAAAGCGACGCAGCGCCGAATCGCAAAAAGGGCTCCGGTCCTAAAGCTGGAAATCCTTCCGGGGCTGAAGGGGTTAAAGGAATTTGGGCATTTTTTTCAGTTGTCCCTGATCTTTCCTCTATGTTACCTTATCAGTACATTTACACTGGGTCGTTTAAGGTCGTTTCCATGCAGTTGTGTTTAAAGGCTTTTTTTGGAATGCAAAAAAATGGGTTCAGATGCCAGTTCAGAGGCATTTGAAACGGCAAACAGCTTGTAAACGCCGCTAAACGTGCCTAAACGCGGTAACTCACGTCTAGGACCGTTTCTTTATAGGCGTTTCCATTTAAGAAAAAAAAACACTCCTAGATGCAAACGCTGCTAAATGCCACATGCAAAACGGCCGTTTTAGACGCCGGCTTCTAGCTGTCAAAAAAAGTCGTTCAGGGGAGGTTAAAATAGCGTCCCGTGTAAATGGAGCCTTACTGTGTCACTGTGATGTGACTTCTGCTTAGAGGGTGGCTGCATTTGTTCTCCATGGCCAATGGTCCCAATGTATCTAGGAACATCTAGGAGATCTACTAAAACTGGTGCACTCAAGAACTGGTGCAGCTGTACATGGTAGCCAATCAGCTTCTAACTTCAGCTTGTTCAATAAAGCTTTGGCAATAAAACCTTGAAGCTGCACAGTTGCACCAGATTGTGCAGCCTCCAGTTTTAGTAAATAACTCCCATAGCCACCCTCTCATGCTTGATTCAGAGATAGACTATGGACTATGTGGATGTGTATGGATTATTTTTGAAGAATAAGGCCACTTTCACACAGGGGAAAAAATTCTGATTTGCTCAGCAGGGAAACTGTCCACTGTTCCTCTTTCTGCTGTTTAGAGCAGAGCGGGCGGATGACAGGTCAATGCCTGCTCAATTTCTGTAGAGCGGGTAGCTGGGTGTAAACAGGCAGCCCTCTGATCCAATCTACCTAGACGGAGGGTGCGGATCCCCTTCCACTTTTTTTTAGCGGAACAGATCAGGTTGGAGGTAGGCGCAGTCCGTTTACACCCGCCGGTCCATAGGATACATAGACCATTAGATCAGGTCTGGCTGAAAAATTGACATGCGGACCTGATCGTATCGCCTGCGTGAAAGGGGCCTGAGGATAGCTTTTAGTGTCACCTTAAACAATAGCACAGCCAAGTCTGATCGTTGAGCATTTAAGACGTACTTATCTGTTTTGGCAAGGTGTCTTCAGATAATGCTGCACCACTTTGGAAAACATGTTTCAACATCTACCTGCCATTATAAAGTCAAGTTGAAAAGATGTATGCCCCTGCAATTGATCATCATGTTCTGGATGTAGTTCTGCTTTATGCATGCCTTGAAGGGGCAGCCTTTGAATCAGTGTAAAAGTATATCTTAAAAAATTATTTAAAGAGCAGCCATGTATAGAATAACTTTCTTTTTCATCTGATACTGAGCATACAATGGGTTTGCATTGCAATTTTATTGTGTCACTGTGACTCATTCAGAAAGTCAGTGGAATAGGTTTAACAATGAGGGAAAAAAGTATTTGATCCCCTGCTGATTTTGTACATTTGCCCACTGACAAAGAAATGATCGGTCTATAATTTTAATGGTACGTTTATTTTAACAGCGAATGACAGAATAACAACAAAAAAATTCAGAAAAACGCATTTCAAAAAAGTTCTAAATTAATTTGCATTTTAATGAGTGAAATAAGTATTTAATTCCCTATCAATCAGCAAGATTTCTGGCTCCCAGGTGTTTTCTATACAGGTAATGAGCTGAGATTACCTGTATATATTACCTGTATAAAAGAAACCTGTCCACAGAAGCAATCAATCAACCAGATTACAATCTCTATACCATGGCCAAGACCAAAGAGCTGTCCAAAGATGTCAAGGATAAGATTGTAGACCTACACAAGGCTGGAATGGGCTACAAGACCATCGCCAAGCAGCTTGGTGAGAGGGTGACAACAGTTGGTGCAATTATTCACATATGGAAGAAACACAAAATGACTGCCAATCTCCCTCGGTCTGGGGCTCCATGCATTATCTCACCTCGTGGAGTAGAGTTTCAATAATCATGAGAACGGTGAGGAATCAGACCAGAACTACGGAAGAATCTTGTCAATGATCTCAAGACAGCTGGGACCATAGTCACCAAGAAAACAATTGGTAACACTACGCTGTGAAGGACTGAAATCCTGCAGTGCCTGCAAGGTCCCCCTGCTCAAGAAAGCACAGGTACAGGCCTTCTGAAGTTTGCTAATTAACGTCTGAATGATTCAGAGGAGAACTGGGTGAAAGTATTGTGGTCAGATGAGACCAAAATCAAGCTCTTTGGCACCAACTCAACCCGCCATGTTTGGAGGAGGAGACATTATGCTTTAGTAGTGTTTTTCTGCTAACAGAACAGGAAAACTTCTCTGCATCAAAGGGACGTTGGACAGGACCATGTACCATCAAATTTTGGATGAGAACTTCCTTCCCTCAGCCAGGGAATTGAAGATGGGTGGTGGATGGTTATTTCAGAATGACAATGACCCAAAACACATGGCCAAGGCAACAAAGGAGTGGCTCAAGAAGAAGCACATTAAGGTCCTGGGGTGGCATAACCAAACCTTAATCCCATAGAAAATATGTGGAGGGAGCTGAAGGTTCGAGTTACCAAACGTCAGCCTCGAAACTCAGAGAAGATCTGCAAAGAGGAGTGGGACAAAATCCCTCCTGAGATGTGTGCAAAACTGGTGGCCAACTACAAAAAACGTCTGACCTCTGTGATTGTCAACAAGGGTTTTGCCACCAAGTACTAAGTCATGTTTTGCGCAGGGATCAAATACTTATTTTACTCATTAAAACGCAAATCAATTTATAACTTTTTTGAAATGCGTTTTTCTGGATATTTTTGTTGTTATTCAGTCTTTCACTGTTAAAATAACCCTACCATTAAAATTATAGACTGATCATTTCTTTGCCAGTGGACAAATGCACAAAATCAGCAGGGGGTCAAATACATTTTTTCCCTTACTATATGTGCAGTCCCTTACTGGTTTTCTGTGATGGGTAAATTAGGTAGTGCTTAGTTCTTAAAGTAGAACTATAGGCAAAACTTTTTTTTTTTTTCATTTTAGACAGAGAAAGGGAGGGTTATAACCCCTATCAGATTTTTTTCTGTGTCTCATTGGTCTTCACTTGGGAGATTTGGTGCAGTTGGTAATTTGGGAAAGTTCCCTAATGAATGCACTTAAAGTAGACCTATAGGGAAAACTTAGGTTTTTTGCATTTTGGATAGAGTAGAGGAGGGTTATAAACCCTGTAAGGTTTATTTTTGTCAGCTTTGTTCCGTTGGGGAGATTTACCTTCACTTCCTGTCCCATGGCCAAAACAGAAAGTGAGAGGAAATCACTGCAAATTAAGGGGAATTTTGTCCCCATTGGAAGATCTCCCTCTATTACTTCTTTCAGGGACATCCCAACATTTGGGATTTTCTTTTACTTTCACTTTCAATGATAATAGTAAACAGGACAAATCGAGAGCGCAAATCTCCTAAATGGGGGCACAGACTGTGAAAAAAACTGACAAACATTCTAATCTCTCTTCACTCACACACACACAATCCAGCTGCTGTCTATGGCAGGAACTGAACCCTGCAGTGCAGTGCTGCAAGGCCAAAGTGCTAACCATGTTAACTTCTGTTACTATCTATATATCATTATAAGTATGTGCCACTTTGCCTATTCAGGACAAAGTGACAGGTTCTCTTTATTGGCCACTCCCCCACTAACTGATTCACCTTCCCTACCCTATACACCTGTAGAAGAGTTTATTCCCTTCTTAAGGTCCTTGTTGGAGGGTTAATGACCTTGTTCCCCCTCTAAATAATGGGTTCGGGCCTGGCGATTTGCTAAATCAAGCATTCCATCTTGGGTAATAAATGAAAGTTACATGCTCCCCTATACCTAAAGGAACACAGCAAAGATGGCTGTGGGTAGTGGGTATGGGGGGTATGTTATTTGCACTAAGCGACACTCTCTTTAACTACAAATGCTCTGTACTTTCACTGATTGCATTCAGTTATGCATATATCAAATTCCATTTTGTAGTAGGGTATTTCATTCTGCAGAGCATTTTCTTCCTCGTGCCTTACGTTCTGTTACATTTCCAAGATGTATAGATGCGCATTGCCCTGGACTGGGAGATGGCTGAGACAGCTTACACCACATAGTGCAGTGTGCTCAGTTTTCCTCCACCATGCCAAAGTCATCTCGCTGAAGCACGTACCCCACCAGTGTGCCGTATTCAGACCTTCAGCTAGCTTTCACCGTCCCCCCATCTAGCACTGCACACGTGCACACGTTGCACATTTGAAATTAACTCATGTTTCAAGATTTTAATCCCACCATCATCAGTTGCCTGGATGGACAGAATTGAAAGATCTGCTTTTAGTATCACCTGTCGCTGCTTTTCCCAATGGTCACTAATCCATGTGCACAGGGTTAAGCCATGAGAACTCGGGCTGCAAATTTTTTCTGATCTGTCTGTATCTGGGGATTTAACCCAGTCAATCCCCGAAGCCCCTTAACAGCTCCTGAGGCGCCATTCATTCTGCAACGTCTGAGCACATTTTTTCGGCACACGGTTTTGAACAGCAGGAGAGACAGACACATGCAGTATTCAGGGCCTCCATTGGTTAGAGAATTCTGACCCTAATAAGCAAAGGACTGCCAATTTCTAGTAACTGCACAGACAATCCTCACTGGAGATTTACTTGGTGGGGTACTGAGAAGGAAATCCACAGAGGTCGGATATTGGGTCAAGCTAATAAAAAAATGTTGATATTGGAAAAAGTGATGATATTGTTTCTGGTGCTGTTGTTTATGTAGCTGAAACTATAATAAAGTATGTGAGTTCTTGAGAGCGTATGTATTACAAGACGTACAACTTATTCAATGAGTTGTCATTATGTGCATATTTATTTGCACTGTAGACTTATCACAATGCAACATATTTAACACTTGTGGCCCAACACAAGCCTACTTAATTAGTTCATATAGGCCAGTCGTCTCCAAACTGTGGTCCTTTGCTTGTCTTTATCCAGCCCATAGGAAACTATTCCACCAACTAACACCAATAATGGAGCACCAATCCCTCCCATTTACACATCTATTGACCTTCTTACACTAAAACTATTTTTGTTAATTATTCTTATCTACTTAAGTCCAGATCCAAGTACCAACTAAAGCAATGTAGTGCTAGTCTCATAGGAGGCGCTGATTTTAACTCGTTCTTCCCCAAACAGTGCTGAGGCTGCCAATCACACAGGCAACAGTCAATTCCTGCTGGCTGCATTAAACAGTCTAGGGCAGCCTTGCTCACCCTATTTACTCCAGAGGAACCCTTGAAATATTTTTCAGGTCTCATGGAACCCCAGATAAAACCAATTTGTTGGGGGTCAGTGGAAAGAATGTCCCTTACAGTGGTGGTCAAAAGCCACCCTTAGAGATAGTTAAAAAGGTCATTGGTGTCATGCCATTGATTCCTCCAAGTGGTGTTGGACCTGGAACAATTTGGGCACCATTAAATGGGAGGTCAATTAGCCACAGCTCAAGGAATATCTAGCAACCTCTTGGGGAACCCTATTTGAGAATGGCTGGTCTAGGGGATGTATTTTTTAGATTTATTGGTTGTAGAACTTGTAACAGGAGAAGGGTTGAGGTGGTATGGGATACTCCAAAAATGCTGACTTGTAACAGGAGGATACATTTCACTAGGTGAAACTTCTTTAAATAGTATATGAGCCTGGAAAAAATGGGAAGGAACAGAACTGAGACCCTTTAAGAGATGTCTCTGAGTGAGCAACTGCTGGTACCCCAAAAGTAGAACAGCACACAGTCACTAGGACCCTGATGTGAGGTCAGTACTCACAATGACCCATGGCAGCTACACATCTTCCAGCCTCCACCAGGCACTCTTCAATACATTCTCCAGACCAGATCCCTTGGTAAAACTGCTTAGCTCCAAAGATATTTAGAAATAGCCCCCCCAGCTCTGCTAAAGCTGGGGCCTAAACATCAGCAGACTCCAGCAGAACTTCCCTGAGGCTGGGGACTTCTACAGCAGGACAAAACAGGGCTTCTCCAGACCCCAGATAATTTATGCCCCCCCCCCCCCCCGTCACCCACTGGACATGCCTCCCCAGGATTGGCTGCAGCACAATAAATATTTAAGCTGCCCATTTGACTCTCCCAGCCCTCTGTGTTCTGGAAGCCTCCAGAATGTAGGGGGAAGCAATCAAACCTGTGGTCTGCGAGATCTAGAACTGCCCAGAGAAATCTATATTTGCTCCAATGATTATACAGGAGGCAAAAAATAAGTTTTAGCTAGCATCATAGAAACCTACCTAGGAGGGTGCTATATCAATGGACACAGGATGATGCTTCTTGCAATCTCATTATTTTCTCAAATGGCAGGACTGTTTGCACCATTTTGTTTTCTTCTTTGCAGGGAAGAATGGGAGTGGCTTCAGACCTTGGCCAGTGTGGACGAACCAATCACCAGTGAGCAGGACTCAGAAAGCTGCCACAATCTGTTACTGCAGGAAATTAAGAAAGCTGTGAAAGATATTATGGGTCAAATCAACATTCCTCTTGAAGAGGTAACTAACCATGCTGGGAAGAAAATAAAAGAATGTCATCAACTTTTTCTTTCAAATACCTACATATTGGTGGGTACGCATGTGATAATTTACCTTCATTAACTTGCATGGATAACAAGAACTACGCTTTTGTGCACTCTCACTCCTAATTTGGCTTTGTGTTTGGGTCAGAGGGAGAACCCTCAGCGGGTCACATTTGTAACTCAAGTTTCAATAAAGTTTTACCATAGGATTGCTTCAGCAATGCGATTTCCATTTTTTCCATAGTTAGATTGCATTGTGTATTTTTTAGATGAATCCTGTTTAAAAGTTGGCACTTGGTTTCAGAGGAACCCTAGAGATCTGGGCCTTGAGCAGAGCATTTCTTGAACACAATTGTGAATTTCCTGCAAAATGTGTATTAATAGTCAAGGCATGGAGTAGAGAGGCTAAAACAGGCTAGAATGGATGACCTGAAAAGTAGGTAAACCATAAGTACTATATTCCACCAACATCTTTGTAGTAAAAGTAACAGGGACGTGTTATTGATTGATTATTGAAAGCAGCTTAATCTGTTGGGGTGATATGTGTTTCCCCTGTAGGTCTTGCATTCTAGGACATAGCCTAGGGCACAGAAACGCAGATCAGTCAGTGTATGAAGCTCAGTTCAGGTTTATTTACTCAATGTAAGCGAATGCAAAAAAATACTCACTGATTATTTTATCCTCTTTGCATTTAGGCTAAAGACTTCCGTCTCTACAGTCAAGAGGTTCTGGAGTATGGAGGCCAGGTCTCCTTTTTATTGTTGCTGCCTCCATCAGATGATGTCTGCACAGCTCCTGGCCAGAACAGCCCCTATACTCCCTACTCAGGATTCCTCACACTGCCCCTGCAAATTTTTGAGCTAGGTAAGGCCCTCCATAGTCTCGTCGTTTGGTTACCTCTCTGCATATGGCACCCTGGTAGGGCAGCAATGGAAAAAGGACAAGAAAAAGGACCACCAAATGAAGCCTATTTGCTGTTTTGAACTGCATAAAAATATGCTTATTTTGTTCTCTATTTAAAGGAATATTTTTGTATTTACGCTAGCTTAGTTTATTTCATCCAGTGTGCTTTTTATTACTCGTTTTTCCTTTTTTATGTGTTTGATCGTTATCACTTTACATTTTATTTATATTTTTAAATCAGGAAAATGTTTATTTGAACAAACAAAGAGTTTAACAGTCCAGAACATGTCAATACAGTGAATCTTAGTTGACATACATAACCAAATGCAATGTTTACATAAACATTGTCCAGTATAGGTAAATGTGCCCACATACCCACCTCCAGTGCATTGACCACACAATACTACAGTGGTACCAACCCACACAAATTAAGACAAAATCACGCAAGAGCATCTGAATTATACACAAGTCATTCATTTATGGTCTACTCAGACACATAAACCGTCTGGTATACAAGTTCCTGTGGGTTTAGACCAGGGGTATCTAGCCACATTCTACACAATTTCGAATCTGCTGGGATAACCCCTGCGTATATAAATATGGCTTTCTAAAAGTAACGAGTTGCCTAGAGATTTATGCATAGGGGGATCAGGAGATTTCCACAACAATAGGATTAATCCACAAGCATAAAAGAGGGCCCTGCCTATAGCTATGCTAGGGTATTCCTCCTCAATGACCACCTCCAGTACATTTAAGAGACAACATTTAGGGATTTTTACCCTAAATACCACTTTACATTTTTTACTTTACTTTTTTCCCCCGTCTCTTTTTTTCTTTTTTTTAAATAATAGAAATAATAAGAAGCCATTTTTGGAACAAGTACAGGTCCCTCAGCTGCCGTTTAAAGTAATTTTACCCTTAAAAACAACGAAAAACCGTAATTTCTTTTCCCCTGTTAACTCCAATGCATTTAAATCAAATGGCCACATTTTACCAACATTTTTGTTGAAATTTTGGTGAAATAAAAACTCTCAATGTTGTCCATTCCTAATGATCACCATGCGCCAAGAAAAGGGGTAGACAGACCACAGAACGGTGGTCTCCAAACTGTGGCTCAGAGCCAAATGCAGTCCTTTGTTTGCTTTTATCTAGTCCTTGGGGTACTATTTTATCCACTGATAAAAAACCATGGGGCACAATTCCTTCCAGCGACACCAATAATGGGGCAAGATTCCTCCAAATGACACCAATGATAGGGCTCAATTCCTCCCACTGACACCAAAGATGTGGCATTGTTTTTTTCCACTGACATCGGGACCTTTTCTACTCCAAATGGACATAGTCCAGCCCCCCAAAAGTAAACTGGCCCTTTGTTTAGAAGGTTTGGAGGCCCCTGCTATAGAAGTTTAAATATAAATGTTTATAGCAGTTTGGATATACCTGATTGGCCTCATTCCTGGTGAACCAGAAGGTGATCTTGTGTCTATTGGCAGGCTATAACCGTTACTGGTTTCAAAAGGAGGCTGTCTAGACAATGCATAAACATACACGCTTGGTTTTAACATACCATAGTCATCCATCGATCTCGAGTTTATGGCCACTTTTACGCAATGAATCATTTATATTTTGGAAGTTCAATTATAGCCACAAATACCTTGCCAGCTCATACGTGGGACTAGAGCCGTCGTGTTGTCTGGTGGCACTGGTTATACTAAACAGACAAAACAAGGATGGTTAAGAACAAAAAGCACAATGCATTAGCAGGGGGCCCAAAAATATTCACTTAATTGAAAAAATGTACAAACTCAATCATCCAAATCCAAATTCAAGTAAAATAATACTGTACTTTTAATGAAGTCAAAAGATTTATAACAAACATTTTGTGGTTGTTGGCATTCACAATACGTTATAGCCTAATGTTAAAATAACAAACATGTGCGTTTTTTTTTTTTACATAGAACTTATTTATTGTTGTTCTATTGCTGTATAATTAAGCCTTTTTTTCCTTCTCTTTCCAGTTCACTTTTTCACATACGATCGTGATTTTATCAGTCAGTATTGTCAGTTATCCGCCATGTTGGAGCTAGAGTCTCTATTGTCACAGCAAAGTCTTAGGGAGGCATTTTCTGATGCTGAACTTACAACAGCGAAGCAGCGCCATCAGCAAGTGCAAGACTTTATACAGGTAATTTACATCATATAGAGGTCCTGAAAATGTTAGGACAGGCTGTGGACTTCAGATGAAGTCAATATCAGTTTGGCTGGTAGTGAATGCCTGATGCAGACCCCCTCTCTTTGTTTTTCTGTAGTGTTTGCTTCCCATTCTTATCAGCAGTTGCCAGTAGAGTTGAGCGAACCTCTGGAAGTTCGGGTTCTGCTGGTCCGTCCGAACTTCGGGACAAAGTCCGGGTCCGGGTCCGGACGGAACCCGAACGATCGCACGGAAAAAAACATCCCGTGAACGGGATGGGAATGGGGGTAAAATGAAGGAAAACGTCGGGAGATCCCGAAAGGTCCTGAAACAATGTCGGTAAAAACACGTATTTTCAAGCCCAGTGGTAACTAAAGTTACCCCAAGCAACAGGCACGCTAGCAAGCCCAAGGCAGGCCTGGGCCTGGGCCTGAAACAGGGCTTCAAGCCTGCCTGGTCGTCTTGGGCTTGAAGGTCTCCAAGCGAGTTGAGATGACCGTTGACGACTATTCTTACCCTTCGTTTGTGATGTCTTTTTGTTTCTCTCCCCCAGACGTAGTCCGTAAGTGATGGTCGGTT
>BLSH010274037.1:423105-442230 GCA_018402905.1 Glandirana rugosa
CACCCCCCCCCCCCACACACACAGTGGTATCTTCTGCCCCCCTTTCCCCTATAGCAGTAACCTACCTCCCCCCCTTCCTTCCTCTCCCTACCTGTTTCAGGAGACCGGGAGGCAGCACTGTTCTGCACAGCGGGGGAGCTGGCAGAGTGACTTTTCATATTAGCAAGCTGGTGATTGGTTGCTTAGGACTACCCTATGTGCTACCAACCAATCACCAGTGTTTTTACATTAGAGTTGAGCGAACCCGAACTGTAAAGTTCGGGTCCGTACCGAACTTTGGGGTGTCCGTGACCCGGACCTGAACCCGGACATTTGAAAAAAAGTTTGGCTTCTGGGTTTGGGTATTTGACCCCACCTGTTGAATAGCTGCAGGGCAGCCAATCAACAAGCGTTTCACTGGTTTGCCCTTAGAAGCCATCACAGCCATGCCTACTAATGGCATGGCTGTGATTGGCCAGTGCACCATGTGACCCAGCCTCTGTATGAGCTGGAGTCACGTAGTGCTGCATGTCACATGCTCTCAGGCTAGTCTAGGGTGGAGGATGCTGCCGGCGCTGTGAGGGACAGATTGCAGATATAATAACATCTCATCCTGCATTACAGAACAATCTGATTCTGGACTAGGTAGAGATTACTACTACTGCTTTGAGGGACAGATTGCAGATCTCATCCTGCATTACAGAACGATCTGATTCTGGACTAGGTTGAGTCTACTGCTTAGAGGGACAGATTATTGTTCTAAAATCATCGCCTACTCCTATAGGGACAGGTTCCTGCTGTTGCTGTAAGGGACAGATTATTGTTCTAAAATCATTGCCTACTCCTATAGGGTCAGGTTCCTGCTGTTGCTGTAAGGGACAGATTATTGTTCTAAAATCATCGCCTACTCCTATAGGGTCAGGTTCCTGCTTTGTAGGGCACTTGTCCTACTCTTACCCCCATTTTACTTCCTTTTGCAGCCCTCTAGCACTTGGCAGGACTTTTTTACAGCCATTTTTGTGCCGAAAAGTTCAGGTCCCCATTGACTTCAATGGGGTCCGGGGTCAAGTTCGGGTCAAGTTCGGTACCGAACCCCAACTTTTTCGCAAAGTTCGGCCGGACCCGCCGAACCCGAACATCCAGGTGTCCGCTCAACTCTATTTAACATAGTTAAAAAAAGTTTTGGCCGGTTCCTCCCCCCGCCCTTCGTCCTGAGCTTTCTCCCGGTCTCCGCTGTTTACTTATAACAGCGGCGGAGGAGGTGGGAGGGAGACGGTGGGACATAGAGGGCACAGCACAGCCACGCAGGAAGCTTGAGACTGGGAGGGAGAAAGGACCGGCACATAAAGGGCAGGTCTCAGCGGCGCATGAACCTGTTCGTGGTCCACCTGTCACCTGCCAGCGGTCGACAGGTGGACCGAGATCGACGGGTTGCCGACCCCCGCTAAAGGGTATCTAAATTAATACAACTTTCACCCTAGATTCACACATTTATTATCTAGGAGTCAAGTCAAAAAAATGTGTGAATCTTGGGTGAAAGTTGTGAAAACATTGATAACTAAACCCCTAAATGTTCGGTTTTTCCATTCATCTAGAATAAGAGTCTCAAAACTTTCTAAACTGGGGGGCAAGTTACTGTCCTTTAAACTTTAGAATGCCTGGACTGTGGCCATTGGAAGTAGAAAAGGTCCTGATGTCAGTGGGAAAAAATAATGTCCCACCTTTGGTGTTAGTTGGAGGAATTATGCCCCATTGTTGGTGTCATTGGGAGGAAATGTGCCCCATCATTGGAAGGAAATGTGCCCCATCATTGATGTTAGTGGGAGGAATTGTGCACCATCATTGGTGTCATTGGGAGGAATTGTGCCCCTTCACTGGTCTCAGTGGGGGAGAATTATGCCTCGTTGTTCGTATCAATGAATGAAATAGTGCCCTAAGGGCTGGATAAAAGCAAGCAAAGGGCCACATCTGGCCCCTGGGACACAGTTTGAAGACCACTAATCTAGAATCCCAAAAAGTTTGTCTCTCTATTTCTAAAATTGTATACACTTCTGTTCTTTATGATAAGTTTACCAAAAAATATATTTTTTTTTAATTGGACATACTGTAGGTAAGATATAATAAACAAAATGTGTGCTATGTATGTTTTAGATCTAATTACCTTATACTTTGAATAATAGTGTCCCTGGGTCCCAATTGGTTTTGGATGTCTAGCTGTTTATGTTTATGCAGATGCCATTCTTACATATATTTAACATGACTGGATGACTAGTGAGGTTATGTTGATGGTCTTACCACTGCAAAACCAGCTATTTAAGCCATTTATTAGACAATTCTGTATTTTTTATTCAAGCCACATTTGACACAAGTTTATACTCAAACTGCAAAGAAACTGCATGCAGACATGATTTTGACTTAATTCTTTTGCATCTGCAGATCTCCATGCCGCTCCGTATTCTGACAATGAACTGTTGGATGTGAAGTTTGCAAACCAGTCTTCCCCTCTTCTAGATTCACATGGCATATCTGATGAAGAGGGCTCTTCTGAAGTCTTCCTTGCTACGGACAGTGATTATGACTCTAGTAGAGCCCAGAGTCCAAAGGAGCTAGATCTGGTTTATCCCTCTGGTCAGGAGTGTAGCAGGAGAAACTTCCGCTGCTTCAGAGATGGGACACCCGATGTACTTCAAACACACGAGCCCAAAGTAATGACTCAGGAAGACGACCGCCCACAGCAGCTTTATGATAGTGACTTTGTGCTTCCCAGCCGCCAGATTGAACTTTTACGTATTACAGAAAAGCGGCAAGCCTACTGTGTTCGTACCAGCAGCTTGGACTTCCCTAAACAGCCTTACAAGGCATCTCGGAAGTCCTGTCCAGGTTCTGTAGATAGTTCTCCGACAGAGTCAAAGCCTACAGGTTGTCGCAGTATTCGTGGGCTGAGGACAAGCACTTCTTTTAGCCCAGACCATGATCAGCCATGTGAAAGCTTGCGGCGGATTCACCGCACACACTCTGTTGAGTGGACACATGACTTCCAAGAACCCTTGGAACCAAGAACTGTAGCAGGTCAAGGGAAAAAGAACAACTCTGTAACTCTACGGATTTATCCTCAGTATGACACTGGTCTGTCTAAAGAAATGAGTGTTAAGGTACTGTAGAAAGCGGCTGTGTGTGTTTCAGATTATGTCCATATAAGTTTTTCCATAGGACAGCATGGACTTGCACATTGGTGGAGGGGTTATCAGCCCAGCAGAAACACAAACCAGCATTCCTCTATACCGCCCAGCAATAAATATACACACCTGACACATTACTCTAGCTTAGCACCAGCTGTCTGTCCAGGATGGTTCCTGGGCTGGCTTTCTATATGCACATCGTATGGGGATCCAACCTATAGGATTCAATGTTAGGAAGGTAATTAAACATCTAAGGCACCTACTATATATGTAAAGTTTGGCATAAAAAAAAACATTTCATTTAATTTCAATGCCTTTGTTCTGCCACAATATTTTTCTTCAGCATATAGAATTGAAAGAGAAATTTGCAAAAGCAAAGTTAAGTGAAAAAAATGATGAAAGTAGACAAGCTTGGAAATGCATTACAAAATATGAAGACACTTTAAAAAGGATGCTGCTTTGAGGAAAGAACATTCTAGAACTCATCTTATTCAAGTGTAATAGATAATGCCTAATTTGCAATTTGGGTACACTGGGCACCTTTTATAGGGTCAGATCGCTCAATGTTGACCCTGCGTTACTTAGCAAAAGCCTGTAATCAGCCATGGTGGAGCAAGTAGTCATATATTGGTCTTTGGCCTGTTTTTTTCTTGGCAGGGTGGTCTCTATGATGAAAACTTGTAAAAGAATAATGCCCTTCATAAACCCTTATCACCTACCCATAACCAGACCTTTAGGCTGATCAGAGAACTTCAGCCTTCCTTCGTATGATCCCATAAACATAAAAACCAACTCCAGCCGAAATATTTTGGATAGACTTTGGAACAATGAATACTTCTGTCAAGTTTTTATTCCTGTATGTGAAACCAATCGGGAGATTTCTCCTCCCTTCCTTTTTCTGTGACAACAGGACAATAAATGAGGGGAGTGGTTGTCAGAGGGAGACACAGACAGTATTAAACTCATGACAGAGGTTCTAATCCTTTCCCATTCTGTCCAAAGCTAGAAACAAACTAGTGTGATCAGAATGTGTTTTCTGTTAAATGATAAGACTTGGTTCATAAAATCGGCCTTTGCTTTCACTGTCCAACTACCTCACAGCAAACATTCAGTACGGTAATTGCAGAGAAAGACGTCATATAATTAGTGGCGTATGCTCAAAACCTCCTTGAGCTGAGGAAGAACGCAGAATATGGGGCCACCACAGAAAGCCTTTTCCTCCATTCCCCATAACACACCCTGATCCTTACCACTATGGGCGTTTGCAGAAATGTTTTCAGAGGGGCATCATTTTAAGCTCACCCATGTTTTTGACGTCATAAAGGGGAGGGGTTTAGTCATTATCACATAAAGCTCAGGCATGCAAAGGTTTGAGAAACCTGATGCAAAAGCTTAATACAAGGATCAAGCTGCCATTGTCTGATTAGCAATTTCTAATCAGTTTTTTATGTTTACAAAGGTTTCCACTACTGACTTTTCTTTCTGAAAATGCCAGTATCATATCTCTGTGGTTCCAATATTTATATTCATTAACCCAGAGGAGGTATGCATATAGGAATTTTTAACTTTCCTTAAACTGTTCTGATGTGCATACAGGCTGTGGCTTAGAAAGCATTCAGACGCACGGGTCAGCATTACAGCCAGACAAAGAGCATCTTTACAAGGTTAGCAATGATATCTCCTGCATATTTATCATGAAATAATTAATTTAACACCTTGACCGCAATTATACAAGTAATGTTAGATGAGCTCCAGAACATGGACATGGGCTGCTTCACCTCAGGCAGGTGCTGGTGCAGGTGGACAGCTCACACTCAGCTCTTCAGGCACGCTCCCTTCCTTCCCTTAGGCTATGAGCTGCGCTGCCTGGAAAAGATGGAGGAGGTGGGTGGAGCCAAAATTGCCCAGGCAGAAGGAGGAAGAAGTTCCTCCTCCGCTCTGAATGCTGGGGCCTCACCTTGGCCTCATGACGTGATGTCACTGGTTGCTAGACGCCAGGCGGCAGGCAAGTCTAGCAACCAGTGCAGTGGGCAGCAGCAAGGCCAGCGGAAGGTGCATTAAGGGAGTCGGGGCAGCGCCAATGCTGCCGAATGTAACAGTAAGTGATTGCCAGAGCTTTGGCGCCCCCCCCCCTTTTGCGGCAGCTTCCAGGGAGTCGGGGCACTTGCCCCCCTTTTTCCCCCATAGGGATGCCCATGCTTACCACAACTTACTAAAGCTCATAGCTTGAATATGGGGGTTAATGGTTACAGATGTAGAGAATAGCAAACAGCCTGTGGCTGCAGGTGTGCATTTACAATTGTAAGCCTTTACTTTCATGATTGACTTCTAAAATGTGGTCTGATTTCTAGCTTAGCAATAAATAAATCCGCTCTTAATTTACCTGACAGGTCAACCTCACACACACTGATATTCATCTGTGCTGTGCTCCCCCACTGCACTTATTGTCTGTTGAAACTCTTAGGCTGGGTTCACAATATTGTGAATTGGATGCGGATTTCACTGCATCCAATTTGCATGTCAGGAGACTCAATGGAGCCGGTTCACACAGCTCCGGGACTGCTACAGAGCGAATTGCCCAGGGGTCCTGTGCGTCTTCTGGTCCGTTTCAGCTCCGAATTCAGCCAAAAATTTGGACCGAAATCGGACCTGAAACGGTGAACAGGGACGCACAACAGCATGAACCCAGCCTTAGTGTAATCCTTGTGCAAGCTTCATGTCAGTCTGTATCCAGAGCTTACGCAAAGTTAATAATCGTCTCCCCCCCTGACAGTTTTCAGGCCTGGCGATTGCCTGATCAGTCCCAAGTATTGCATTCTAGGAGAAAGAGGAGAAGGTCACATGCTCCTCCATACTTGGAAGTACTGTGTATTTTTGAGAGCTTCAACAGAGGAGCATAGCATCAGGAAAATATTGTAAATATTTTATTCTATCTTTTCATGTGACAACTGAAGAAATTACACTTTGCTTCAATGTAAAGTAGTGAGTGTACAGCTTGTATAACAGTGTAAATTTGCTGTCACGTTTGCTGGCAACAAAAGTGAGTACACCCCTAAGTGAAAGTGTCCAAATTGGGCTCAATTAGCCATTTCCCTCCCTGGTGTCATGTGACTCGTTAGTGTTACAAGGTCTCAGGTGTGAGTGGGGAGCAGGTGTGTTCAATTTGGTGTTATCGCTCCAACTCTCTCATACTGGTCACTGGAAGTTCAACATGGCACCTCATGGCAAAGAACTCTCGAAGGATCTTAAAAAAAGAATTGTTGCTCTACATAAAGATGGCCTAGGCTATAAGAAGATTGCCAAGACCCTGAAACTGAGCTGCGGCATACAGTGGTTTAAGAGGACAGGTTCCACTCAGAGTAGGCCTCGCCATGGTCGACCAAAGAGGTTGAGTGCACAGGCTCAGCGTTATATCCAGAGGTAGTCTTTGGGAAATAGACGTATGAGTGCTGCCAGCATTGCTGCAGAAGTTGCAGGGGTGGGGGTCATCTTGTCAGTGCTCAGACGATACACCGCACACTGCATCAAATTGGTGTGCATGGCTGTCGTCCCAGAAGGAAGCCTCTTCTAAAGATGATGCACAATAAAGCCCGCAAACAGTTTGCTGAAGACAAGTAGACTAAGGACATGGATTACTGGAACCATGTCCTGTGGTCTGATGAGACCAAGATAAACGTATTTAGTTCAGATGGTATCAAGTGTGTGTGACGGCAACCAGGTGAGGAGTATAAAGACATGTGTGTCTTGCCTACAGTCAAGCATGGTGGTGGGATTGCCATGGTCTGGGGCTGCATGAGTGCTGCCGGCACTGGGGAGCTACAGTTCATTGAGGGAATCATGAATGCCAACATGTACTGTGACATTCTGAAGCAGAGCATGATCCCCTCCCTTCAGAGACTGGGCTGGAGGGCAGTATTCCAACATGATAAGACCCCAAACACACTGCCTTGCTAAAGAAGCTGAGGGTAAAGGTGATGGACTGGCCAAGCATGTCTCCACACCTAAATCCTATTGAGCGTCTGTGGGGCATCCTCAAACAGAAGGTGGAGGAGCGCAAGGTCTCTAACATCCACCAGCTCCGTGATGTTGTCATGGAGGAGTGGAAGAGGCTCCAGTGGCAGCCTGTGAAGCTCTGGTGCTGGAAAATAATGGTGGCCACACAAAATATTGACAATTTGGGCCCAATTCGGACATTTTCACTCAGGGGTGTACTCAATTTTGTTGCCAGTGGTTTAGACATTAATGGCTGTACGAGGCTTTAGATGTACTAGCAGATTCAAATACACTAATCAATTGAAGCTGAACAGTTAAGCCTAGTACACACAGGCCAAGTGTCGGACAGCATTGGCCGGTTCCATAGAAATCGCCCAACAATCGGGCATTATCGAAAAAGGTCGGCTGATCAGCTCCTGATCCGTGCTCTCAGCCAATGGCTGAGAGGGCTGACCCGAGTATTTTGACGGAGGGGGCCGCGCTCCTGTCAGAACACAATAGCACAACGGAGGATATTGCTCTACTGACATAGCATGGTTAGTACAGCAGCTCCTCCGGAGCTATCAGTTTTTTTTCGTTCAGCCTGCTGGGTTAAACAAAATAAAGCAACTAGTGTGTACCCGGCTTTAGGCAAGCCATAGATGACTCAATTTTCTTTCCTCCTAGCATCTACATTATATTCTGCCTTCGGGGGGCACAGGGAGCCTTCCTGGCTGGCAGATTACTGGTAGCGACTATAGAAAATCCAACAAGCTGGTAGAACCCAAGTTGATTGATGGATTGACTTGCCCATAGATGGTTCAAATCTCTGCCGGTCCCTGCTTTACCAGTCGAGATTCAATCTATCTATGGCTGTCTTCACAGTAAACTTTGTTTCCTTTTGGGATAAAGGTTTTACATAAATAAATAAAAGCTGATCATTTCAAGAGCGCTTGCCAGTGGTAAATGGTCTGTCTGACCCCTGTAACTGCAAGAGAGCTTTTCTGTTGAAAAAACAACAGACTTACAGGCTGGCTCACCAGATGAAAATAGAAGCAAGAAAGCATTATAAAGGAAACTAATACAGTCATCACAATTATGAATAGGCTACAATATAATAAATGTTTGATTTTGGGTTTATTATTGCTTTAACTTTAATTCCAATGAGGGAGGTTCCAGTGACTGACAAATATAAGGATTCACAAACTTCTTCTATCAATAACCTTGTTTGCCCAATAAAAATGTCAATATTAGGTTGTGTCAGTGCTGAAGTAAGTCATGTCAGTGTGGAAAAAATCAGTAGACTTGGATTAATAATAGTTTTTAGGTACGCCTATATTCCAAATTAAATGTGATCTAAACTTTATCACATCCACTATAATGGAATTTCACAAGAGGAAGTTGCAGGCAGGGACTGGGCCAAGATTTGACTCTAGGTGTCCGTTTATGAAACAGAGAAGAGACGAGATCCCGAAGATCACAGCTGATCTCTCAGATGTGCCAGTTCATGAAGCTGAGATGAGGAGTGAAGAACATGTTCTTCACGTCTCATCGCAGGACACACCCTTCTGTCATTCACTTTTACACAGGAGGCCAGTTTATGAAGATGAGATCTGAAGATCTCACTGGCCATCTCTGTAAAATATCTCCGTCCCAGATTCTCCAGCCCAGAGGTGGAGAATCTGGGTGAGAAGCTGCTGCGATGTGAGGAAAAAGGCTTCTTTCTTCCTAATATCAGCAACAGCAAGCTTAAAGATTGTTATAAATAATAACTATATATGTTTATGTGTGTATATATGTGTATTATATATACTGTAAGGGGGTTAGCTCGGCAGCGGGTGTGTGTGCCCCCCTGGAAGGGTTCACTACACAAAACAGGCACAGCAAAACAGCAGTTGTAGATGAAAACACAAGTGTGGTTTATATATACTATGTACAATTGTAGAAAAACAGCAAAACAAAAACAAACATCAAAATAAATCCTTGCCAACTTGGCCACTTACTAAACTTTGTAGGTTTCCCTGTCTGCCAGCTAGGTGCAGCCTTGTACTACACCTAGCACCTATCTCCCTGCTGTTATAATCTACCACACAGGCTTCTTACCTCAGAGGATCTGTGTAACGCTCCCCAGTCTATTCACACAGAAACTTGTTCTGGGGTGGAGCACTGGCCTAGGCCTGCTGGGAGTTTATGTAAAGGCCTTAATGAGCCAGCTCAACTCAGCTGGGCTCATTACCTCTACCCCTGCAAGACTCTCAGCACTTCCCCTTAGTGGTAGAAATCAGCATAGAGTCTAAACCTGGGACAAATGTACCTGCCATCCTGGATGCAACCAGGTGATTTTACCTGCCTGCTCTCACAAACCCCCCCCCCCTCTTGTTTCAACCTGGGGTTTGTAACACAAGCAGTCAGGCATGCAGGTACCCAAGGCAAAGCATCCACATTCCCCATTTGAACACCTGGGTGATGCTTCACAGTAAAGTTGAATTCCTGCAGGGCCAGGAACCACCTATTTACCCTTCTGTTGGTCTCCTTGTTTTGAGCCATCTATTTTAAGGGCACGTGATCAGTAACCAGGTCAAAGTGTCTACACAGCATATAGTAACGAAGGGAATCTGGCACTCACTTCACAGCAAAATACTCTTTCTCAATTGTGGCATAATTCTCTTTGTGGGATTTCAGTTTTCTGCTGAGATAAATGACTGGGTGCTCTTCCCCCTTCCAGACCTGGGACAACACTGCTCCTAAGCCTACATCTGACGCATCAGTCTGTAAAACAAAGTCCTTAGAAAAGTCAGGGGAGTACAGCACTGGCTGGCTACATAAGCCTTTTTTCAAAGACTGGAAGGCTGCTTCAGCCTCCGGGGTCCACTTCACCATGACAGACTCTTTCCCTTTCGTCAGGTTGGTTAGGGGCACAGTCTGCGAAGTAAAGTGAGGAATGAATCGCCAATAGTATCCAGAATTCCGAGGAACGCTCGAATCTGCTTCCTACTGTTGGGGCTCAGCCAACTATCTATGGCTTCCAGTTTGTTGACTTGAGGTTTTATAAATCCCCTCCTAATAGTGTACCCCAGATATTTGGCCTCTTCCTGTCCAATGGTACATTTTTTTGGATTGGCCGTGAACCCAGCTTCCCTTATGGAGTCTAACACAGCTTACACTTTTGGCAGATGTGAGGCTCAATCCGTACTGTGGATAATCACATTGTCCAGGTAGGCTGCAGCATACTTCTGATGGGGCCTCAGAATCTTGTTCATTTTCCCCTGGAATGTTGCTGGTGCATTTTGTAACCCAAACGGCATTCTTCTACATTGGAATGCCCCCTCTGGTGTTACAAATGCCATTTCTCCTTCGCTGATTCAGCTAGGGGAATTTGCCAATACCCCTTGGTGAGATCAAGGGTCGTCATGTTTTGGTGCTGTTCCCAGATGGTCGATCAGTTCATCTATGCGAGGTATGGGGTAGGTGTCAAATTTTGTAACTTTATTCAACTGCCTGAAATCGTTAAAAAATTGCCAGCCCCCATCGGGTTTGGGCACTAAAATGATCGGGCTGGACCAGTCACTCTGGGATTCTTCTATCACACCTAGTTCAAGCATTCGTTGAACTTCCCCATGTATTGCCTCCCGTCGGGCCTCCGGTATTCGATAAGGTTTTAGTTTCACTCTTAATGTCATGCTCTACCCCAGATGTTTGTCCCGGCAGCTTCAGAGAACACCTCTCTTTTGCGGAGCACAAACTCTTTTACCTCCTGTTTTTGGGATTTTGATAGGGTGACTGCTATTCCAACCTCAGGAATTAAGCAATCAGACTGAGTCGGTGATACCAAGGTTGCTGCGACTAGGGATTCCCTATCCCTCCAGGCTTTCAACAGATTAATGTGGTATATCTGTTCTGGCTTTCGCGTCCTGGTTGTCTGACCCTGTAGTTCACCTCACTCACTTTTTCAATTATCTCGTATGAGTTTTGGCCTTACGGTTGTACACCCTTTGCTCTACTAACTGCGCTTGGGCCAAGTGTTCTTTGACGATTGGCATTACCTGTGCAGTTCTATCTTGCATCAGGGCAACATGCTCAGTCACACTCCGGTGGGGAGAACTCTCACTTTCCCAAGTTTCCTTGGCGATATCCAACAGCCCTCTTGGGTGTCTCCCATAGAGTAACTCGAAGGGCGAGAACCCGGTAGAGGATTGTGGTACTTCCCGAATAGCAAACATCAAGTAGGGTAATAAACAGTCCCAATCCCTTCCATCTTAATCCACCACCTTTTTTAACATTTGTTTTAGGGTTTTTAGTTGAACCTTTCAACCAACCCATCTGTTTGAGGGTGATACATGGATGTACGTAATTGTGTCACTTTGAACAACTTGCATAACTCTTTTATTACCCTGGACATAAACGAGGTACCCTGGTCTGTAAGCAATTCCTTACACATACCCACATGGCTGAAGACCAGAAATAGCTCTTTGGCTATTGTCTTGGCGGAGGTATTTCTAAGAGGGATTGCTTCGGGATAGCGGGTGGCATAGTCCATTATGACCAAAATGTACTGATGCCCCCTAGCGGACTTCAGTATTGGACCAACCAAATCCATTGCGATCCTCTCAAAGGGGACCTCAATGATGGGGAGAGGTACCAGTGGGTTAGGGAAATGCAACAAAGGTGCCGGCTTCTGACACACAGGGCAGGAGGAACAATAATTTTCGATTTCCTTCATGACCCCAGGCCAATAGAACCTCTGCAATACTCTCTCTCTGTTTTTTTCCATCCCCAAATGACCCCCCAGAATGCGTCCATGTGCTAATTCCAATACCAATTTCCTATAGGGTTTGGATACCACAAGTTGCTCAATGGTTTCATCCACCTTTTGGGCAACCCGATACAACAGATCCCTTTCCACCATAAAGTATGGGTAACGGCAGGACTGATCTGGGTTCACTAATTCACCATCTATCTTTACCACATTTTCCCGCACCTCCTTTACCTGTTCTGTGACAAAATTTTCCCTGTGAACCTCTAAATCAGAGAACTCAACAGACGGCATGTTTTCATCTGAAGATGTTGGTTCCTTCCCAGTTTCCCAAGTGTCTCCTGTCAACACAATCACAAAGGAAAATCTGGAGAGTTCTCACCATTCTCAGAGGATACCTGGGATTCCACTTCCTGGCTTCTAGGGTCCTCCGTGGGGGGTTCAGGACCATCCCAGAGTTCCCAGAATTTTGGAAAATCCCTCCCCACAATGGCATCATGTGGTAAGTGAGGCACCAACCCCACCTGATGAGTTAGGTTACCTTTGGGGGTTTCAAAAACCACTTTAGCCACAGGATACTCTCTGGTGTCCCCATGTACAAAATTACAGCCACTTTGTTATTCTTAGAGACCTCTGTAGTAACTTATTCAGCTTTGATCAATGTTACCAGACTACCTGAATCTAGCAACACAACAGCATTTTTACCATTAATACATATTTTGCATAAATGTTTTTCAGTTTCCCGAGTGGCAGTGCATGCAACTGTCGCAAACAGCGATTGACGTCTGTCTATTAGATAGTCACATTCCATAGGCTCATCCACAACTGGGCAATTGGCTGCAATATGTCCCTCTTGCCGGCAACGGTAACAAATAACCTTTTTCACTGCTACCTGTGACCTTGACTGTGGTTTCCATACATTATGCAAACTTCCCGCTCTCTCACTCTCTCCACCCTTACCCCTTGGAGTCATCTTACCCGTCGCTGGGGATGGTCTGGTCTTAGGGTGGAAAGGCCGTGAGTCCCTGGGAGAGGCGGTCAGGTTCTCTGTAGCGAAGTACCTCTCTACCAGATCCACAAGCTTGTCGGCCACGTCCGGGTTTCCATGGTTTACCCACTTTTGGATAGCAGTAGGTAGTGATCTCAGGAACCGATCCATTACCACACGTTCCACAATCTTTGGTGCTGTCAAAGTTTCAGGTTGCAGCCACTTCCTGCCCAGGTGAAGGAGATCATACATTTGCGACCTGGGGGGGTTTTCAAGTTGGAAAGTCCAGTTATGCACACGCTGAGCCCGGACAGCCAGGGTGACACTCAGCCGTGCCAATATTTCTGTTTTTAGCACAACATAGTCTTTTGCTTGGTCTGGCTCTAAATCATAATATGCTTTCTGCAATTCCCCAGCTAATAGAGGAGCCACCAGTCCAGCCCACTGCTCCTTAGGCCACTTTTCTCTCGCAGCAGTCCTTTCAAATCTTGTCAAATACACTTCAGGATCATCCTCTCCAGTCATTTTTGGCAGTAAACGGCTCACACAAAATGATGACATATTAGTCAAACCACTTGCCTGACTGGTCTGCGGATGCTGTTGTGTTATGTTGTGATCATCCTCTCCAGTAATTTTTGGCAGTAAACGGCTCACACAAAATGATGACGTATTAGTCAAACCACTTGCCTCACTGGTCTGCGGACGCTGTTTTGTTATGGCATCTATTTACTGTTGGAGTCTCTGCTCTTGCTTCTGCACCAGCTCAATTAAGCAAGCCTCAGATTGCTGCTGGGCTCGTTGCTGTGGTTCCATACTTTGCTGGTGAGCTCACTGCTGATTAGCGTTTGCTTGTTGTAGGCTAGCATCAGTTTGTTGTTGGTTAGCATTTGCTACAGCAAGCTGTCTCAGTAACTCTTCCATGCTGGACTTTCAAAAAAACTGCCCGCATCCTCCATCAACTTTAAGGGGGTTAGCTCGGCAGTGGGTGTGTGTGCCCCCCTGGAAGGGTTCACTACACAAAACAGGCACAGTGAAGCAGCAGTTGTAGATGAAAACACAAATGTGGTTTATTTATACTATGTACAATTGTAGAAAAACAGCAAAACAAAAACAAACATCAAAATAAATCCTTGCCAACTTGGCCACTTACTAAACTTTGTAGGTTTCCCTGTCTGCCAGCTAGGTGCAGCCTTGTGCTACACCTAACACCTATCTCCCTGCTGTTATAATCAACCACACAGGCTTCTTACCTCAGAGGATCTGTGTAATGCTCCCCAGTCTATTCACACAGAAACTGGTTACAGGGTGGAGCACTGACCTAGGTCTGCTGGGAGTAAAAATCAGCATTGAGTCTAAACCTGGGACAAATATACCTGCCATCCTGGATGCAACCAGGTGATTTTACCTGCCTGCTGTCACAATACAGTGTGTATATATATATATATATATATACACACAGTACAAACACAGACCCATAGTATAGTTATAATGTATTTTCTTTTAGAACCCATTTACATCTGAGCAATGCAGAATTGTTGACAGAATTGCGCAATTCTTGCAACAATTCCAGATTACTGTAACATTGTGTCAAAATACACAATTGCCATTTGGGTGCCATTTGTTGTTAATGGCACCCCAAATGCAATTAGTAGCCATGCATTTTGCCACACATTTTGTAATTTAAAAAATACACTACCAACGTGCCAAAATGCGCATTGAAAAAATGCACAACGCTCCATGCCCAAAAAATGTTCACTTTGGTTTTTTGGGCCTTTTTTGTGCACATTTTGGTACCGTTTTTAATGCACTTTTTTGCTGCTTTTTTCAACACAAATTTTGTCTTGTTTTTTAAAACACATTTTAGCACATGTTTATGTGCATTTTGGTGCTTTCTTATCATTTATTTTGGCTAATGTTTTACTTGCTTTTTGTGTGCATTCTGGAAACTCATGCAAAATGCATGTTATGCTTGCGGTGCCAATAATTGTTAATGGCACCCCAAAAGTGGCTAGCATGCTAAAAACGCCAAAATGTGCGTTACAAACCACAAGAAAATGCGTCTTACCATAACCTGTGCCAAAATGTGCGCTAAAGGGCCAAAATGTGTCTTTAAAAAAGCGCCAAAATGCACAATAAAAAACCCACGGCCAGATGCACGTTAAAAAAAAACAGCAAAATTTGCGTAAATAATGGCAAAATGAGCAATTAAAAGGGGCCAAAATACACATTTAAAGAATGTGTAAAAAAAACTGTGAGTTAAAAAAAATGGTCAGTGCTTATTATTTACATGTGGTTTCACCTTTAAAACTCAGCTGTTCTGTAGTCACACAGATATCTTAGGAGATCACAGGCAGCCCCCCTTCTACACAGAGCTCAGGTGTTCTCAGAGGAAAAAATTCTCCTCTCTCCTTCTGAGAACAAATGTCCTCGGTTTCATAAACAGGGTGCCAGAGGAGATGATTTTTCTCTAAGAACTGCTGAGAACTGAAATGAGATAAATTCTCTCTGTTCGATAAATGTACACCATAGGAAATTGGCAGTTAAGTCAGGGTGCAATGGGTTTTGGGTCCCTGCGGTGCTCTGGAAGCTGAGGAGATGTGTTTCCTACACTAACATGCTGGCGGCAGTTTACATACCATGAGTTCTGTAAAGAGTCGCTTTAAACATACCAAGCATTTCAGATTCATCTTGTGTTAATTCAGCCAACGAGTGCCCCTTGCACTGTGTATACGAGCAGTATATTTGGAAGTTGAGTTATTAAATGTGATAGTTTATATTAAAGAGGTTTACGTATTCAGTGACCCCCTTTAGGCTGAGTCTGTTGCATAGAAGCAGGGTCCCTTGCCATTCTGTATACTGAAACATGTTCCAGTGCCCTGGATTTCAAAAGCAGGACCCCGTCAGCTTTTTCCTCTCCTAAAGAAAGCCAGCCGGTTCCTCAAGTGAATAGCACAGGCCAACATGGTTAGGAATGGTCTTCTCAGGGTGGAAACTTGAAATGTCCTATATTATTTTGTTACATTCCCACCCCACCAGGTTATTAAATAGATCTTCTGGAAATTTTCTTTTTAAAAATGCTCTAGTCAAAAGTAATATAACCAAAAAAAATGTTTTTGTCTGAACAAGATGTCAAGAGGATATGCCATTTAAAAGGTGATCCTTATATCCAGAACCAAAGTATAAAAAGTCATTTAAACAACAGAACCAAAGTATTTAAAGTCCTTTAAAACCAGCCCTTTCTTTCTTTTTATTCTTATGTGAACGCAGTTGCACATTACGAGCAAGACACAGGCCCAGGAAGTTGTAAAGCTGGTGGTCCTTCAGATGAATGAGATCTCCAGGAGCATGCTGGGAAGTTCAGAAGGCTACTGCTATGCCGAAGACCAGCTAGACCACTTTGCACTGGTTTTCACTTCAGAAAACAACAAGGAACAGTGGCTGGCTGATGATTTTCTACCTTTCTCACTCCAGAATATGTGGAACAAGGGGCACTTCTCTGTCCGCATCCGAGAGACTTCTCCTTTACACTTTCAGTACGGTCCAGCTACAACGGTATAAGTTTACAACCCGGATGTTGCTCAAACCAGTCAACCTTCCGAGGGGCTGTCAGCTCAAATTCAATGCTTCCTTTGCTCAATAAAGCATTTTCCTTGTCCAGAAGTGCGGCCTCTGGTTGGAAATTGATTTTTTTTTTTTCTTGTCAACCAAAGACTTATCTTCCTGAGAGTGAAAGAAATTTGACTGGCACATGAGAAAATATCTTTTACCACAACTTCTTCACTGGAAAGGAATCTGGAAAAAAAAGTATTTTTAGAACAACATAAAACATACCACTTACACCAAACGAAGCAATACATATTTCTCCCCCCCTCCACCCTTTTCAACAAAACATTTGGGTTTTATTGATGTGTAAGCCACAAAGACTGAATGGGACATTGGATGCCTGTCCGCTTGTATGTATCCAGAGCAAAAGAACAAACAGATAATAACCACAAGAAATTATTTCTTTTTTATGAAAAAAATATTGTTTATTGTGCTTGTTTTATTGTATCCTGGGAAAAAAAAAATATTTTGTTGCACAATTGTTCCTAAAGCAGTGTTTTCTTAAAAAAAAAAAAAAAAAAAACTTAAAAAATTTGAGTGCGAGGAAAGCCTGGTACTTTATGTTGACTACTCTCCCCTGTATGCTTTCATTTTAAAGAAAATGCCTCTCATTAATAGATTTCCATTCATTGTCATGACCTCCGTGCCACAGCCAAGTTTCCTCTATCTCTGTTTCGGTGGTTGTGAATTGGCCTTGCGTATGTTAAAAAAACCGCATGTTTTCAAGTACGCCTCTGTTACTCAATGGGTATATTGAAATTTTGTGGTCCACAGTACAGATTGGTGGTGCTTCTGTGAGAATATCAATGAACTCACTTGTCGAGGCTGTACCAGTCCACGTTCAAACATAAGCAAATTGGCTTTTGAATTCTTTGTTGAAATATGTTTGAAGTGTTCTATAATTATGCATTTATCTTGTTACTCTCCGTTCTTATCACTGGCGCCCATCCTCAACTCCGCCATTTTGTATTCCCCCCTATTCAATTTTCTGTTGTCTTTAAATGAGCCAGACGATAACAAACAAGACATATCAGTTGCTGTTTTTATTTCTGTAAAAATAAAGACACCACACAGTGTTGAACAAAAGTATAAAGCCCTGGTGCTATTATTGTACAGATATTAAACATTTTGTCAATATCAAAAAGTTGTGTGATTTTGAAGAAGGGTTTATGAAAATACATTCGTTGGCAAGAGCTGCAATCTAGTTGTAACACATCAGCCATATAAATAACTTAGGTCAGGGATTTTGATCTTCCTGGGCCACATTGGAAGAAGAGAAACTGTCTTGGGTCACACATAAAATACACTAATAATGAGGAGAGCTGATGAGCAGAAAGTGGGGCAGATCACAAGTTGGCGATCACTGATAAAAAAAATATACATGTATATCTATCTGAGTAATAAAACTTTATTTTTTGTAATATTTTTTATTAAAATTCAAAGAGGGCAACATAAAACTAGTGCAATACTTGACACTGTTTTTAATCAACTAACCGTACGCATCATTATCTGGTTCAATGGATGTAGTAGAAATTCTCGATGAATTCTCAAGGTGCTCATCTGATATTTTGGTTCTCCATGTGCTTCATCCTTAAAAATGAGTTGCTCACAAATATGGGTGCTACCAAAAACTGATGATCTGAATAAGGCATGATTGTGAAGAGTGGGATATTTTTCTTTGGGAAGATAAAACGTGTAAAAGACCAGTAAAGAGATACTGTCAGACTTTTCTTTGCTCACATGTGTTCGCTAAGTATAAATGGATTTTTACAAAAAAATCCCCCCAAAAAAAACATTTTTGAGTAAGTTTACGATTTTGAGTTGGACTGCATTCAAAGCCGACTTGGACCTGCAGCCGTTGGGCCACAGGTTGGTTATCCCTGACTTAGATGAATCTCTATGTCTATACTCTCTTGTGGTCATGAGCTCTGAGTTGGTGATAAGCTATGAGGTTACAGTAGCAAGCAGCGGAAATTATGTTGCTTCACATAGCTGGTGGGCTTACCCTACTAAATGGAGTGAGAAATGTGGCACCCTGGGAATGCCTTTGTTGCTCCTTTTTTGGACAGTGGCATTTGAACAGGTTAGGACATCTTATAGATGCCAAGGAAACTCCACAAGTAGAGGTGTCAAAGCACACACAACTTGGAAAGGACTGTGGAGCTGAAGCTGAACTGACTGTGGAACTAATCAGAGACTTTGGGGTTGATTTACTAATAGAGTTGAGCGAACACCTGGAAGTTCGGGTTCTGCTGGTCCGTCCGAACTTCGTGACAAAGTCCGGGTCCGGGTCCGGACGGAACCCGAACGATCGCACGGGAGACTAATCAAGGTGTCAGTCAAGTCGAAGTCGAGGTGTCAGGAAAGGTTCAACACACACGAAACTGTGGAGATGAACACCTCAAAGGAACCGTAGATATTCTACAGGATTGGACAAGTTTACGGTGACAGGTTTTTTCCTCGTTGTTTCCGTAAGGGTCCCACGGTGTAAAGAGTGAGGTAAATCATCCCATTCGGGTGGTCGATACACTTCGTTGTATTAAAGGCGACGAACGATGACATTGGAGTATCGAATAGTGGTTGAGTCTCGAGTACTGGTGTTCTCTCATATCTGTATCTCTAAGTAGATTCAGTCCCTATTGGTTGGACAC
>BLSH010274037.1:460790-474833 GCA_018402905.1 Glandirana rugosa
TATGACATTAGTATCATGTGTACCACTAGCAAGGTGCATCTTCGTTATTATCCCATTGAAAAAGATGCTAATGTGCGCCGCATTTCACTATTTGAATGGAATTGTCAAAATCAAAACGAATCTGCAACTGTGAAACTGAAGCCTAGTTGTACACGAACGGACACTTCCGCCCGTTCCGGACTTGGCGCATGCGTGTTTAGCACAATACAACTTTGTTGAACACAGCTGCTCTACACACGACTCAACGGTCGTATGCGAGCTTGTTGACACGACCAAGTTTTGTAGTCTGCACATACAACTCCCACGAACGACCGTCGTACGTTCAACTGTTGACAGTGCCGCCACAGACGAACGATTCTGCATGCAACGGTCGTGAGTACGACGTGTTGAACACGATCGTCGTCCCGTGTGTACGAGGCATTAGAGTTGAGCCACTGACCTACGCTATGCAACTGAAATCTCCAAACTATTGCCACAATGTTGAAATCGCACAATGTGTCCATATAAGTAGGTGTAATGTTTAGGTATACAAACCTTCGACCATGTAGTGTATTTCTATCCTCAGAGGATTTCTTTAATCACTTGACCACAGGGCACTTAAACCCCCTTCCTGCCCAGACCAATTTTCAGCTTTCAGTGCTCTCACAATTTGAATGACAATTACTCAGTCATACTACACTGTGCCCATATGAAATTTTTGTCTTTTTTTTCACACAAATAGAGCTTTCTTTTGGTGGTATTTAATCACCATTGGGGTTTTTATTTTTTGCGCTATAAATTGAAAAAAATGAAAATGCATTTTTCTTTGTTTCTGTTATAAAATTTTGCAAATTAGTAATTTTTCTTCTTACATTTTGGCCAAAATTTATACCGCTATATATGTTTGGTAAAAATAACCCAAATTAGTGGATATTATTTGGTCTTTGTGAAAGTTATAGAGTCTACAAGCTATGGTGCCAATCACTGAAAATTGATCACACCTGCTGTACTACAATTCTTGAGACCCTAACAAGCCAGGAAAGTACAAATGCCACCCAAATTACCCCTTTTCGGAAAGTAGACAGTCCAACGTATTTAGTAAGAGGCATGGCGAGTTTTTTTAAGAAGTAATTTTTTCTCACAATTCTTTGTAAAATGAAGATTTTTTTTTCTGTTTTTTTTTTTTTTGTTTTCACAAAATTGTCATATTAACATATTATTTCTCACACCCAGCATATGCATACCACAAATTTCACCCTTAAATATATTCTGCTATTCGTCCCGAGTATGGCGATACCACATGTGTGACACTTTTACACAGCCTGGCCACATACAGAGGTCCAACATGCAGGGAGCACCATCAGGCGTTCTAAGGACATAAATTACACACATAATTTCCTGACTACCTCTTGCATTTTGAAGGTCCTGGAGCACCAGGGCAATGGAAACACCAAAAAAAGACCCCATTTTGACAAGTAAACACCCCAATGTATATTCTATGAGGCATAATGAGTCTTTTGAACGGTTCATTTTTTCCACAAGTTTTTGGAAAATGTGGAAAGAAAATGAAAACACATTTTTTTAACACAAGGTTATCGATTTATACAATATTTCTAACACAAAGCATGTACCTAGCAAAAATTTCACCCTAAAATATATTATGCTACTCATCCTGAGTACGGCAATACCACATGTGTGACACTTTTACACAGCCTGGGCACATACAGAAGCCCAACATGCAGGGTGCACCATCAAGCGTTCTAGGGGCATCAATTTCACTTTCATTTTCTAATTTGACTACCTATTACATTATTGGGAGGCACTGTGGTGGCACTGATGGGCGCTGTAGTGGCACTGATGGGTGCTGTAGTGGCACGGATGGGTACTGTAGTGGCATGGATGTGTCATGGATGAGAACTGATTTGGTATGGATGAGCATGAATTAGGCATAAATGAGCACGAATGGGGGTGGATAAGCCGTGGATGGGGATGACTGACCATGAATGGATGGCTGAGCACAGATGGATGGCTGAGCACGGATGCATGGGTGAGCACGCATGCATGGGTGAGCATGCATGCATGGGTGAGCACAGATGGATGGCGGAGCATGGATGCATGGCTGAGCATGGATGGATGGGTGAGCACAGATGTATGGCAGAGCATAGATGCATGGGTGAACAGGGATGCATGGGTGAACAGGGATGATCCTGGATGGGTGAGCACGGCTGGATAGGTGAGCACGGATGAGGCTGCATGGGTGAACACAACTGGATTGGTGAGCACGGATGCATGGGTGAGCATGGCTGGATGGGTGAACACGGATGCATGGGTGAGCACAGATGGATGGCGGAGCACAGATGCATGGGTGAGCACGGATGCATAGGTGCACACAGATGGATGGCGGAGCACAGATGCATGGGTGAGCACGGATGCATGGGTGAGCATAGATTGATGGCAGAGCAGGGATGCATGGGTGAACACGGATGAGGCTGGATGGGTGAGCAAGGATGAGGCTGCATGGGTGAGCACGATTGGATTGGTGAGCACGGATGCATGGGTGAGCATGGCTGGATGGGTGAGCACGGATGCATGGGTGACGGATGCACGGGTGATGGATGTGTGAGCAAGGATGCATGGGTGACGGATGGGTGAGCACGGATGTATGGGTGACGGAAGGGTGAGCACGGATGACAGATGGGTGGGCACAGATGGGTGGGCACGGATGCATAGGTAACAGATGGGAGAGCACGGAGGCATGTGTGACGGATGGGTGAGCACAGATGCATGGGTGACGGATGGGTGAGCATGGATGCATGGGTGATGGATGGGTGAGCACGGATGGGTGGACACGGATGGGTGAGCACGGATGCATGGGTGACGGATGGGGGCACGGATGCATGGGTGACGGATGGGTGGGCACGGATGCATGGGTGATGGATGGGTGAGCACGGATGTATGAGCATGGATGAAGCTGCATGGGTGAAGGGAGCTGGATGGGTGGATGAGGGGTCCCAGACTGGCAAATAGCGGTGCTGTGGGCACTTCAGCTCCTGCCCACAGCACCGCTGCATCCCATCTCTCCCCCTTCTCCTGTCACACTGCACCGATCAGTGCGGAGAGGGGAGAGACAAGCCAGATATCCGCTGGCTTGCTTACATGTAATCGCGCCGTCATTTGAGCGGCCATTTACCATGATTCGTGATGCGCCGGGTCTCAGGGACCCGGCGGTCACCGATGCTCCCGGGGGCACGCGGGAGCGCAATTCTGGGAGGACGTTATAGTACGCCCTCCCAGAACAATGGATCCACCTTGAGGCCGTGTATATACATTACACGGTCGGCAAGTGGTTAAAGTGGTTGTTAAGCCACTGTGATATCTTCATATAATCCTGTGTGTTTCCTAATCCTGTGTGCCCCAATGTCTGTGTTTTATTAAAAAAATGCCATTCTATACCTGAATTCAGAGCGGTGCTCGGTGCTCACATGACCGGCTGCCTCTCCCCTCTATCGATCTGACAGCTACAGTGGGAGGGGCCGAGAATCCCCCCTGATGTTGGTCGGAAGGAGAGGAGGAGAGAGGCGGCCGGTCACGTGAGCGCTCTGAAATCAGGTATAAGACACAGCATTTTATTTACAGGACACAGGGGCACACAGCATTAGGAAATGCAGAGGATTATATGAAAAATTAAAAGTAATTTCAACAGCAGGAGGGGCGGGCACTGTCACTAGCTGACAGGCAGGGAGGAAGGGGGGAGAGGAGGACAGAGGAGAGCTGCGGAGGACAGAGGTTCGTAAACTGACCACAGTGTTAGGGCTCAGCAGCCATGATCAACTGTAGTCAGTTTACGGGGGGGGGGGGGGCAGAACCAGGCAGGATCAACCAGGTATTTCAGGTGATACAAGGGTCCAAATTACACAGCACAAGCACTGTGCTGTATGAAATGCTTGGAAAAGGATCTTTTTTTTTTTTTTTTAGGGTAACAAACGCTTTAAGCCGATATGCTAATCCCAGTCGTTGATTTGGAGATTGTTACTAGAAGGAGCATTCACAAATCTACATGTGAAATACAGTAACAACATATGGAATAATAAGCAAGCAAAAATGGAAGTCATGTCAAAAAAATGACTTTTCATGTTACAATGTGAACTGAAATTGTACAATTATTGCTAGTTTCCTTACATTCGTCCCTTGCTAAGGTGGCCACCTTCTTGATAAAAATGTATTTTATGTCCTGGCAGGGACAAGCAGACTCCAGTGCTTGACCATCCTCTAAATCCAACCAGGATAAGAATAGAAGTAATTTGATTCTGGACAGTGAAGAAAAAAAAAAGTGCAACAATTGTGATCACACAAGTGATCTGAATCCCGCTGCATTAGCCAGGCTGTCTGTCCCGTAACTACAAGCTACTTGTTGAAATGAGATGCTAACACCTACTAAAGCAGAAAGCAAATCTAATTTTAGGCCTGTGTATCATTTAAGAAAACATTCCCTGTGAGGCTGTAATAGATTATTCTGTCTGTGCCCTTAAAAAGTTAGCCTATATCTTCTAGCGGCACTGCGGGTCCTATGATACATATAGGATGCGCCCTGTACTGCCATGATCCTCCTTTTGTTAAGCGGCAAATTATTCTGCACAATATAATGTTATTATCCCTCCTGGTATGTGTTAACGTGATATTCCCAGCATGCATTAACAATGCATCAGGCTTGTGTGAAAAACTAAAAGCATTTCGCACACTGCGCTAGGCCAGCGGGGGCCAGAGTGTCTTCCTGGATCTCGGCACATCCACATAGCTGCTTAGAGATTGCTAGTAATTGTAGAATTAGCAGCGGAGTTGTTAGCATTTTGCCTGAAACATGTTAATGAGGTGCTGGATGTAGGCAGTTGGCGGCCTCCAAATGTTCAGTCACTGGTAATTTATGACTAAGCTAAATCTTGTCAGTCCCTGACCTCATCCTGGTAGTAGTTTAACCCATTGCTCTTTAGTACAACTTTAGACAACCTATGGCTCCTCTATCTGTATGAGATTCAGCAGTCCATTATCTTACAGAGGTGTTGATTTAATAATGGAGCAGAGAATGTCTACTTGGCAAAGCTGTGGTATCTATGGATCAGACAACGATAGTCTGAACTTGATTTTACCACGAAAACAGCGATGAACTATCCTATAATTTCACTATATGGCACTTTTAATGGAAAAAACAACAGCAAGTGTGTGCGCACAGCCTGTTGATTCTAATGGCCCCAATAAATAGTACATAGGATGGGTACTAAAATATCATATGATAAAAACACACATGTAAGTGTATACAACATCAATAATGGATCAATATGCAATGGAAAATAGACTAATGTGAATATACCGTATATACGAGTGTATAAGTCGATCCGTGTATAAGCCGACCCCCTACTTTTGCCCAAAAAATATGGGAAAACGTATTGACTCGCGTATAAGCCTAAGTGGGTAATGCAGCAGCCACTGGTAAATTTCAAAAATTTCTGTATGTACCAAAAAGACATTACGGTATTTTTTTAATGACAGGTCCTCTTTAGAAGAGATTTGGGGTCTCAAAGGACCCTAACATAGGAAGTGGCCATGTAATCGGGAGTGTGTGTGTGTATGTACAACTGTTTATTTTTTACAGTACAGTATACTTACTTCCTATGTATTGAATAAGGCTGCTGTGTTCTTCACATATGTCAAATGCAAAGAAAAAAAAACACAGTTATGTCATTTGAATATCTGACCATATTAACCCTTATTGTTCACAGTCACTTAGGGCAGCCACCAGGGGGAGCCGAAACCGAGCTCCAGGTAATTTTTTTTTTTTTTGGTTGAACTGGATGGACTTGTGTCTTTTTTCAACCTGACTAACTATGTAACTATGTAATTGTAAAAAAGCAAGGAGAGAGGCGCCTCTAAGTGTAATAGTAAAACCACTCTTTAATAACACATGCCGATAAAACACTCAAAAGATGTAGGACAGTAACAGGCACATCATGTATGAAGTCTCCAGTGAAGAAGATCTCGTCACTCCCGTCCTGAGGTGGTAGGCAATTCCTTTGATGTCATCCCCCTGTGCTGGCTCTCTACTGCTAACCAAGCCTCGCTCTGAGCCCACAGTCTGGTCGGCGTTTCCACCACGCGGCCTGTGTCCTATGCGGTCCATATTGACAGCTGCCTACCTTGTGAGTGTTTTATCGGCATGTGTTATTAAAGACTGGTTAAATTATTCCACTTAGAGGCGCCTCTCTCCTTGCTTTTTCGCTTTTAATGGAAATCCGCATTAAAAAATTCCCCATCGTTGTGTGATTTTTTTTATCAACCAAACTATAGTATATGAGACCCTATTGCTCTGTGACATAGCTTTGTTGAGATGGTGATCAATGGCTTTCTTGGACAACTTCAATATCTCCATACTTGCTCGAGATCAATGCCTCAGAAAGTACCAAGGCCCTTCAATTTGCATGACAGACAGGGAACTAGCATTTTCAGGGGAGATCATCAATGGCAGCTTCTCTGTTTCTTCATTACAGGTTTTCTTTAATAGAAAGTAAAGTCAGGCTGGGTTCATACTATCTTTGCATGCAGCTCCTAGCAGGGGTCCTGTGTGTCCCCATTCATTGTTTCAGGAATTCGGACCTGAAATGTACCAAAAGACGCACAGGGCTCCTGTGCAAATTCGAGAGTCGGTCAAAATCTCCTGCTATTGCAAATTGGATGCGAGTTCACATCCAATTCGCAATAGTGTGAACCCAGCCTAAAACTAGCAGAGGAAGGGTCTAATGCTCATTTAATGTAGGGGGCATGGAGTAAGCTTAAAGTGGTTGTAACCCTTGTGTCAGTGGGACCCCATGCTACCTGGCAGATTGCTGGTTTACGCCAGATTTTGGAGAGACTGGCACGCTGATTGCAGAGCTGTATGCGGGGCTATTTAGTTGTGGCCTGACTATGGCTCAGGGCCCCACCCAACAGACAGGAAGTCTGTGCAAGGGAGTCAGATGGACTCCCCACCTCTCCAGGAGTTAGAGAGGCTTCATGGAGCAGCCAGAGTGTGCATGTCTGCAGGAGGCAGATTTAGTCTGTGACAGAGCAGCAAGGAGCTGATAGTGAGTAAGCTAGGAGAGAGCTTGACTCTAAGGAACTCTTTTGGTCTGAGAAGCAGACCTAAGGCCTAGGCTGAGGCCTGAAGCAGCCATGTGGCAAGAGAGTAAGCCAGGAGGCTGATGTATTCTGATGTGCAAGTCACAGTAATGGTGGAACCCCCTGTGTGGGCTACTGATGTCTGTTTGTGAACTTTTCCGTTCATTTAAATAAAAGTGGGTTACCATGCCCTTAAATATACCGCTTTGGACTGATGCACTCATTGAAAACACACCTACCACTTGAGTCTGATCAACCCCAATATTACACCCTAAATAAAAAAGAAAAAAACATGCTCCTATCCCCTTAAAGTTTTCTTCCATCACTAAATTTTACCTATAGGTAAGCCTATAATAAGGTTTACCTATATGTAGTGTAAATATCTAATAAATGTGCACCGTTTAGGAGATATTTACTGTATATGCAACCAGTGACATCACTGGCGCGTGCCGTTCCTTCAGAACCCTGTGCCGTGAACGGCAGCTCCCACATGCATGCGTGGGAGTGACGTCATTGCGGCTCCGGCCAGTCACAGAGTCGGAGTTTACAAGCCCGGAAGCAAGGCAGGTGAAGATGGAAGCAGCCTACAGGAATGCTTTGTTTTCAGGCAAGTTTCACATAATGTGTTAGTATGCGATGCATACTAGCACAATATGACATTGCCTTGCAGTTAAGAAAAAAAAACGTCCAGGGGTTTACAACCGCCTTAAGGTACGAGATATAGCAAATTGCTTTTGCCAGGTCAATTGTCCCTTTCTATGTTGTATAATACCTGGCTGATCCTGCCTGTTCCTATCCACCCCTCTGTAAACTGACCACATTTATCATGGCTGCTGATCTCTGATAGCATGGTCAGTTTATGTGCCTCCGTCATCCAGCTCTCCCTTCAGCTTCTCGCCATCTCCCCTGTACTCCTTCTGTAGTCTGTGTAAGAGCCGATCTCCTCTCCATTCCCTTCAGCTGCTCCAGTGCTTGTAAAGTAAAAAAAAAAATGTATTATTGATTTTGATCCTCTCTGTTTAAGTGTAGTGTATGTGTTTCCTAAAATTATAATGCTAATTATCTTCTTTGCAGAGCCCTGCTGTCATGTGACCTCCCACTGCCAAGTTTGCATTAATCCAAGGGAAATCTCAGCCCCTCCCACTGTGCTCACTTACTCAGGAAGGGAAGCAGAGGGAGGTCACATGACATGACAGCAGGGCTCTGCAAAGAAGGTAATTAGCATTATAATTTTAGGAAAATTCACACATTGTACTGAACAGGGACCTAAAACAGAGAGGATCAAAGTAATTAATACACATGACTTTACAACCACTTTAATTACTTAAATAATCAAGTGGATTCAAACATACAGTGGGGAAAATAATATTTTGTTCTGCTGCAGATTTTGTAAGTTTGTCCACTTACAAAGAAATTAAGGGTCTATCATTTTTTTCATAGGTGTATTTTAAATGATAGAGACAGAATATCAACCAAAAATGCAGAAAAAAAACACATGATACAAATGCTATAAATTGAGTTGTATTTCAGTGAGTAAAATAAGTATTTGATCCCCTAACAACCAACAATAATTGTTGCTCCCACAGACTTGCTACAGTATGTGCTCATGTGGTACACAGATTAGCCCTGTAAATTTAAGAAGGTGCTCCTAACGACAACTCGTTATGTGTATAAAAGACACCAGTCCACAGAATCTCTTTCTTCCATTCAAACCTCACCATCATGGGCAAGACCAAAGGGCTGTCAAAGGACATCAGGGACAAGATTGTAGACCTGCACAAGGCTGAAATGGGCTACCAGACCATCAGCAAGAAGCTTGGTGAGAAGGAGACAATGGTTGGAGCGATTATTCGCAAATGGAAGAAATACAAAATGACCATCAATCGCCCCCAGTCTGGAGCACCATGCAAGATTTCGCCTCATTGGGTAAGGATGATTATGAGAAAAGTGAGAAATCAGCCCAAAACTACATGGGAGGAGCTTGTGAATGATCTCAGGTTAGTTGGGACTAGAGTTGAGCGAACCCGGACTGTAAAGTTCAGGTCCGTACCGAACTTTGGGGATGTCCGGGACCCGGACGCGAACCCAGACTTTTCAAAAAAAGTCCGGGTTCGGGTCCGGGGTTCTGGTAATTTTACCAAAAGTTCGGAAAATTGCTGTAAAAAAGTCCAGAAAAGTCCTAGAGGTCTGCAAAAGGAAGGAAATGGGGGTAAGGGTGGGACAAGTGCCCTACATAGAAATGGGGACAGGGAAATAACTAAAAGCATTTTTAAAAAAATAAAAACATAAAAAAAGCAAAAATGGAGGTGGATGTGGACCATCTTCAAACTGGGTCTGAAAAGTATTAATTAACGGTAGAAGCCATATAACTGTTCTAAAATCATCTTCAAACTGTGTCAAAAAAGTATAAATAAGCCGGGAGAACCCATATCACTGTTCTGCAAACATCTGGAAACTGTGTGTGTCACTTTAAATAAAGCCGGGACTAACTGAACTACTGTTCTGCAAGCATCTGTAAACTGTGTGTCACTTTAAATGAAACCGGGGCTAACTAAACTACTGTTCTGCAAACATCTGGAAACTGTGTGTGTCCCTTTAAATGAAACCAGGACTAACTGAACTACTGTTCTGCAAACATCTGGAAAGTCTGTGTGTCACTTTAAATGAAACCGGGACTAACTGAACTACTGTTCTGCAAACATCTGGTCTGTCTGTGTGTCACTTTAACAAAAACCAGGGCGAACCCATATCACTGTTCTGCAAACATCTGGAAGCTGTGTGTGAAACTACAGCATAGAGAAGAACAGGGATATGGTTTTGCTCTGCTATAGTTTCACACACAGTTTGCAGATGTTTGCAGAACAGTGAACATACTTTTAGTTATTTCCCTGTCCCCATTTCTTTGTAGGGCACTTGTCCCACCCTTACCCCCATTTCCTTCCTTTTGCAGACCTCTAGGACTTTCCAGGACTATTTTACACCCATTTTTGTGCCTAAAAGTCCAGGTCCCCATTGATTTCAATGGGTTTCGGGGTCCGGGACAAAGTTCGGGTTCCGGACCCGAACCCGGACTTTGTCCCGAAGCTCGGCCGAACCAGCAGAACCCGGACTTCTAGAAGTTCGCTCAACTCTAGTTGGGACCACAGTCATCAAACAAACCATTGGTAACACAATACGCAGCCATGGATTGAAATTCTGCAGCGCCCACAAGGTACTATTCCTCAAGAAGGCATATGTACAGGCCTGTCTGAAGTTTGACAATGAACATCTAGATGATTGAGAGAAGGATTGGGAGAATGTGCTGTGGTCAGATGAGACCAAAATTGAGCTCTTTGGCATTAACTCGACTCGCCAAGTTTGAAGGAAGAAAAATGCTAATGACCCTAAGAACACCATCCCTACAGTCAAGCATGGAGGTAGAACCATTATGCTTTGGAGCTGGTTCTCTGCCTGAGGTATGGAGGCCATGTATTGTAAAATCTTGGATGAGAACCTTCTTCCCTCAGCCAGAAAACTGAAGATGGGTCATGGATGGGTCTTCCATCATGACAATGATCCAAAACATACCGCCAAGGCAACAACGAAGTGGGTCAAGAAGAAACACAATACAGTCTTGGAGTGGCTTAGCCAGTCTCCAGACCTTAATTCTATAGAAAATTTATGGAGGGAGCTGAAACTTCGAGTTGCCAAGCGACAGCCAATAAACCTTAAGAATTTAGAGAAGATCTGTAAAGAAGAGTGGACCAAAATCCCAACTGAGATGTCTGCAAATCTAGTAACCGACTACACAAGAAACGTCTTACCTCTGTGCTTACCAACAAGGGTTTCTCCACCAAGTACTAAGTCATGTTTTGCTTGGGGATCAAATACTTATTTTAATCAGCGAACTGCAACTCAATTTATAACATTTGTATCATGTGTTTTTTTCTGGATTTTTGGTTGATATTCTGTCTCTATCATTTAAAATACAAATAAAAATTATAGACCCTTAATTTCTTTGTAAGTGGGCAAATTTACCAAATCTGCAGTGGATCAAATAATTATTTTCCCCACTGCACATTCAAATGTAGCACTGTGACCCTGTGACATAAAACATATAAAACTAACACATAAAAAGTGATATGCCCACAAATCACCCAGTGTTCAGTCCTTGAGTCTCCAAAAGTCTGTTACACTGGGGTAGATTTACTAAAACTGGAGCACTCAGAATCTGGTGCAGCTGTGCATGGTAGCCAATTAACTTCTAACTTCAGCTTGTTCAATTTACCTTTGGCAATAAAACCTGGAAGCTTTCTATCCAGAGTTGCACCAGATTTTGCATTCTTGATTTTAGTAAATAACCCCCCCTGTGTTCAAATACTGCATTCCGCGATAAACAGTGATTTCAGTGTCCAAATATTCTCTCCTCTATCAGCCCCAAAGTGTAGGGTGATCAACTGCCTCACAAAAGACAGACACTCAGCGCATCATGATGCCTTTCTGATAACAGAACAACTTATATAAATTGAAACCAAAATGATTACCGTAGATCATCTGGACAAACTTATACTAAGATGTTCAGCCATTAGTAACATACTGTACATAGAGAAGAAAAAAACGCTCCAATGATGTAGTACTATGATTTATTAAGAATAAAAATCCACTCACAAGGGTAATTCAACATATAGAATATACTTCCTCTGGATCTCCAGTATGCCCAGCCAAGGGGATAGACTCAAATAACAGTGTCTGAGAAACAACCGCTCTCAGTAGCATCTCCTCAACACGGCAGCCCAATCCTGAGGTCACTTATGGTAACCGCCAAGCCATGCACAACGCATTTCGTAATTTCTGACTTTGACAAAAGGGATGGCCGATCTGCCATGCTACCCTGGGGGGGGGGGGGGCGAGCAGGTGAATACACACAAAGCCAGTGGACAGCACTTGGCTACACTCCCTTTTTGTAACTTCTCAAATCAATGTATTTTTCCTCCTTGTATTCACTTTGCTCTGCCTGCACCTCTTACACCTTCCACATGCAAGAAAAACATTTTGATCTAAAAGGGTAATTTGCATTATGGGAGAATCTAGGATTTTTTTACAACCCTCTCTCCAAAGTTTGGGGATTTTCTATAAATGAATGTTGGATCCTTAGGGAGTAATGGTCCCAAAACTATCCATCCTCAGTATAGGCCAATGCCTATGAAATATCTCTTCTACCTCACTATACTGTGAATAAAACCCATATATAAAACATAATTGCTGATTATCCTGTTCCTTGTTCTCTTCACTTACTTTATCTCGTATACATACCTCCCTTGCAACAGTTAACACATCCTGTATAGTCTTATCAATAAAATGAGATAAGCACCCCTTGTCCAGGAACCTCCACTTTAATATTTGTGTTTGTGCTAGATAATCCACCTCAGTGGTGCAGTTCCTCCTCTCATAATTTGTCCTCTTGGGATGTTCCTTAAAGCCGAATTCCAGGAATTCAGCAACTTTGCAAAAAGGTCAGGCACAGTTAAGTCCAAGTAGGTGCATGTCACCTCAGAGACTTATCTCTATTACTTATATGTGACATATTTACTGTACTCCTGGAGGCATGCTGGGAGTGTGAGGGGTTATACTGGGCTGTCCTTGCAGCTCTTGTTTGACAGTGTTAAATCTCCGAAGGCTGCAGCCTTTGGCAGGAGCTCTATAATGTACCTGAATACTTCTGTGTCCCATAATACACTCCAAGTAAAGGATTTTATAGTAAGTCAAAAATCCTATTATCTTCATGCAATTAACACTCAATATACTCTACAGCAGGGATATGCAATTAGCGGACCTCCAGATGTTGCAGAACTCCAAGTCCCATGAGGCATAGCAAGACTCTGACAGCCACAAGCATGGCACCCAGAGGCAGAGGCATGATGGGACTTGTAGTTTTGCAACAGCTGGAGGTCCGCTAATTGCATATCCCTGCTCTACAGAAATAAAATACTGGGGGGTGTTTTTATAGCACTGGTATACGACACAATGATCTAGAATAGCTTTAAAAGACTATTTCTGTCCCTCCTGTGTTTACCTGCATAAAGAAAGGAAAAAAAACATACGTTATAACACAGGCAAAGGCAAAGACATAAACAGGTTTTCAAATGCACACAAGCATCACACTTAAAGAGGAACTAAATGCTGTGCCCAAAAACAGTCGGACAGAGGGCCAAATTGTAGTCACCAGTATTTCACGCTATCTCCCTGCAGACGATCTTTTCCCCATTACAGCCATACCGTGCCTTGCTCTGCTTTGTGTCCCTGTGTGGAGATGGCCATTTTGGTAGAGGCAGGGCCTTGCTCCTCATGTCAGGTGAGAAGAGAGAACAGTGAGCGGGCAAGCAGAGACATCACCAAATATTGTGGAACTAGTAGTGACAAACAGCATTTGCACTGCAGAGATACAGCTATGAGACTGTAGACCAGGAGTATTGAATTAAAATTCATGGAGGTCCAATCAGTACATTTTTCTTCCAGCAGAGGTCCAAATTGCATGTTTGCCCAATGACAACTTCACATCACAGCCCCTCCTCTTATATCATAATCCTATTCTTACATCAGTGTCCTCTGTAGTGTTCTGTACCCCTCTTCACATCACCCCCCCCCCACAGCAGTGTCCCCGACACTACACTTCAACAGTAACCCGTTTGTACGTTAAACCTGGAGACGACCTTCTTTTTACATGACTAACCTGGAGGTACTTAAAATTAAGTTATGAGGACCAGATGTCAGAGTATCGACATAGAGACGTCACGTTTACGACAAACAGTGATGATCAAGGTGTTATAAACCACTACAGAGACGAACGGGCGAGTGACAAGAGAGAAGAGTGGACTGTACTCCTCGTTCCGGGACGGAGATGGTTTTACCGGTAGAGGTGTGTCCCTGTGTTTCGTCTCG
>BLSH010274037.1:489716-501014 GCA_018402905.1 Glandirana rugosa
GTCGCTGATGGGTGACAGGCGGTGGTCACTGATGGGTGACAGGTCACTGATGGGTGACAGGTGCACTTTATTGGGGCAGATGTGGTGACTGATTGGGTGACAGGTGCAATGGGGGGGGCAGGGGTGACGTGGCAGGTGTTTTGTAGTACAGTAACAAACACAGACTGGTAACTCACTGATCCAGGCTCTCCTCTCCTCACACTGGAAACGGTGTGTGAGGAGAGAAGAGCTGGTAACAGCTAGTTACCAGCCTGTGTTTACATTTGTGATCGGCTGTGAATGGATCACAGCCGATCACATGCTAACAGCCGCTGACCAATGGCTGTTCTTTACTGTGGGTGGCAGGCAGTGTTCCTTGGGAACACGCAGCCACCCATGTACACGCGCAGCGCGCGCCCGATCGCGCGCGCAGTGTAGATCGGGGAATTCCACTTTGTGATCGGTCACGGCCGATCACGTGGTAAACAGCCGTGCCCAATGGCTGTTTACCCCCAGTCGGTGACGAGTGGTTCCTGGGGACACGCCGCCACCGACAGAGCCGGGATGCGCGCGCCCGATCGCGCGCAATCCCGGCTTAAAGGGAGGACGTCATATGATGTCCACCCGCTGTGAGAGCAGGACCGCTCCGCCGTCATTTGACGGTGGGCGGTCCTGAGGAGGTTAAAAAGACATTCCAACATTAACACCCACCACCCCACATTCCACACACACATACATTGGTGATGGTTCTGATGGAAGATGCATTTCTGTGTACATGATTAAGCAATGAGATCAAAGAGTAGAAGGTCAGCAGATGCTCCCAAACCATGAATGCATGGTCAGACAGCAACAATACACAACATTGACAGCAAAGCCACACTTTTGATGGACAAAATGCACAAGAAACAGTCCTAAGTCTCAGGGGTGCAATAAATGAACCAATGCAGATGTACTGTTGAAGGCTGCATAACCATTAAACAACCTGTTTCTGGCAAATGCCATCTGTTTTGAAGGTTTGTTATGGCTCAGTACTGTGAGCATTCTGCTATAGAACATCTCTCATTTTGGGGCATTTGGCTTGGTAAGAAGCTGCAATTATTGCTGGATGGGAAATGTTAAGGCTGATTATAGTTCTTGCCCATAGAAAACATGTGACACAATTTGCAATAGTGGTGGAACCCTCCTACACATATATACTACATTTAGACATAATTTTGGTAAGGACATGCATTATGAGAACAGAAAATCTCTCTACATGAAGTGACATGCTCTGGATGCAAACCCAGAACCTCTATGTTGCTAGGTAGAAGCATTAAGCTGTTAGCCACCAGTATGCCAGGCCCTCCTACACATATATACACATATACTGCATTTCTTTGGACATATAGGTGGTGGAATTACATTAGTCTGGAGTTTATTTTGTGCTATTTGGTGGTGCTTGGAGTGTAGAACAGTGATGTTATTGCAACAGCAATGGTATTGTTTTTGAAGATACCTGTGTGAGTTTGGGAAAAGATTTTTATGAGATGGACAGCAACAAGCGAGAGACAGAGAAAAAAATATTTTAACAAAACATGAGATTACACATTCTAACATTCTTAAAAAACAAATTAGATTATGAAATAGCAACATTGTTGCAGGGACAATTTGTTTGAGAGAAAGCTACATTTCATCTCAACATGAAAAGGATTTCTTTAGGGAAGTTACAATTGTACCATTAGAATCAATGGCTAAAACTTGCATTGGGTTATATAGCGCGAATTTGCATTCTCAAGAAGGCATTGTAGGCAAGTGCGAATTTTCTAATTTACTATACCGCCCTCTAAAAAAGGCATGAGAGTTAAAATGAGGGAATTTTCTTGTCTGAGCATGCTCAGTTGTGCTAATGAATAGTCAGGAAAAAAGGGGGAATTTGGCTCTTTTCAGATTTTCAATGATATTTCAGGTTATACATCACTTTTTTAAACGATTTAAAAACAGATCATCATTAAACAAGATACTACATTTTTAAGAACCATTTAGATGATCATATCATGCTCTAAACATTATTTCCATGTGCAATTCCCTTGCTTCTACCACGACTAGTTTTTGAGTCAGTCACTGTTGTCTGGGCACTATAGTGAATTTGATTCTGGGAGTATTCCATTTTCGCGCTAATTAGCGCGAATTTGCGATTCTGCGCGTTAAAATTTGCGTGAAGGCAGAATCGCGCTATAGTAAATGACCCCCATAGTATTAGGAGGATATCCAGGATACTGCAAGAACATGAATTCCAGAAGAAGACTTGAGTAACAGAGTTGTCAAATGTGGATGCAGACAGATCTAGTAGGCATTGAATCAAGTACTAATCTTTTGATTTATCACTTATCACTAAGTCATTATTGAAGCCTGTTTCTGAGCAGCGTACAGGGAGTTGAAGCCAGGTTGGAAAGTGTTCACAAGTGATTGAAGGGAAAGATAGTTCCTTATGTATGACTATTCCAAGGAATTTAAAAGAAAAAGGCAGAAGAGAGTCTTGGGAATAACGAGGGGCCCAGTGAAGGGTTTTATTGATTGGTTTAATAACCAGAGAGTTAGAAGAAATTTTTAAGAAGAAACTTGGAGCTTAAGTGAACCGATCATTAAAATTCACAATTCACATAAATCCATGTCAAAATTACCAAATACATTATTTTGAGTAAAAAAAAAAAAATCTTACTTTCTTTTTCTTTTTTTTTTTAAAGAAGCCTTTTTATTGGTTTTATAGTGTAATGCAAAACATATAAAGGTAAACACACAATCATGAACATAAACAGGCATTTAGCCCTCGCAGGGGCTTTACCTACTTTCTTATCATGAATAAAAAAAAAGTTCCCTTCATGTAACCTAAAGCCAAAGCAAAGTTCACATGGACTCTTGCTGTTAGTAGTGTAGCAGCCTCCTAGATAGGTGCTAGGATTAGGCAGCTTTAGTTCTGGCTTACAATGTTCAGTGGAGCTGCTGTTTTGTTATTAGGTAAATGTAGTTGTGCTCTCTGTAACCAGTGCAGCCGCATGTTATTAAGTTAATATAAACTGTATAATTAGTGCATCCAAAAATAAATTCTAAATACTACTTGGTGTACTGCTGCAGCTATAACTTTCACCAATGGTGTAAAATAATAAGTATTTCTATAGTGGTAGCCACCCCCCCCCCCCCAATTATTAAACTGAGGTTTGAGTGCAACTATATACAAAATTACAAAATTATGAATGAACGTGCTTATAAATCCTTAATTTAAGTATTAAAAATATATATTTATATATATAGAAATAAAGGTTAGAAATAAAAAAAAAAATGTATATATATATATAAAGTCAGAATAAAAGTCCACGTGTCTAATATAACTGTGCCAATCCAAGTGCTTTTTGTGATTCGTGATTCACCACCACCTTCCACTATATGCACTCACCAGATGCCAATCATAAAGGGGCTTTTTCTTTTAATATGGATGAGTTATTGCTCGATCGATACCACCCTGCCGCAATGCCTTTCCGTATGCCAATATAATATCTCTCTTTTTACATTTTTAAAATGTTCACTCACATTTTGTTGTGCCTTTAGCCCGGCACTTAGTCTGTCCAGCGTTCCGATAAATGCATGTGCACGCCGTTCCGATTCAGCAAGCCGGCGTGCGGCTCAAGCCTCAGTCTGGATGTGGTCCTAGGCAGGATGTGACGTTACCGTTGCACAACTAGTGTCAACGTGTTTCGCATGAATAATGCATCATCAGGAATCGGAACGGCGAGCACAGGCACTTATCAAAACGCTGGATAGACTCAGTGCCTGCACAATGTGAGGGAACATTTTAAAGATTTTAACAGTGATAAAAGGTTTATTGGAACATTGTGCAATGATGACCATTTGTCTTTTCATGAGCAACTAAGAGAGATATTATATTGGCATACGGAAAGGCATTGTGGCAGAGTGGTATGGATCGAGCAATAACTCATCCATATTAAAAAAAAAGCCCCTTTATGATTGGCATCTGGTGAGTGCATATAGTGGAAGTTAGTGGTGAATCACGAATCATAAAAAGCACTTGAATTAGCACAGTTATATTAGACACGTGGACTCACTGTATGAAGGACTTTTATTCGGACTTTATATATTTGTTATTTTTATTTCTAATCTTTATCTTTCTCTCTCTCTCTCTCTCTTTCTCTCTATATATATATAAGTATGTTAATTCATAATTTTGCAATTTTGTATATAGTTGCACATATGTTTACCTGAGTTTGATAATGGGGGGGGGGGGGGGCGGCTACTTCTATAGAAATATATGTTATTAGTTGGGTCTGTTCAGTGTTTCAGCCACTGCTAGTTTAATTGCTTCTTCTGCTTTTCCAGAGAACTATAGATCTCTTGAACATAGGTGTGCAGAAATGCAAATGGCAGCATGAACTCTTATACAGCCCTGGCCAATTCCAGGGAGGGTGACCCTGAAGGCTGCTGGGAGTCTGTATAAATACCCTGAGACACAGAGCAGTCTTGTCTTATCCTCGAGAGAAGAAGTTCAGCCTGGAGGGCTTGCTGCCTCCTGGGCAGACCTGCCATGTGCTTGCTGTTGCTGAGGCCTCAACTGGGCTAGCTGAGGAGCCTGGGTACTGAAACTACTGAGAGCTGAATGAGGGGCTTTCATCTGAAGATCGAGTCTGGCATTAGAAGAAAGGTGTTGTATGAATGTTGAAAGGAGGCAACCAATGTTCCAAGTACATTTGTGAGCACAGACAGTGAGAGAGATCTTGGAGGCTATCGGGCTGCTTCCACCCCTCTGGTGATAGAGAGTCAGCTGTATGTTTGTGTAAAGGGGACATCGGCTGGTGTCCTGAAGAGCTCAGTGTATCTAATTCTCTGGGAAGGGACACTGCTCTGAATGCTCAAAAGAAGAAGCTTTTAACTGCTTCTACTACAAAGCCAAGTCCACAGTTTGCTTTTGCAAGGACTTTTTCTTCAGTTCTACAGAAGGAAGTTTGCTCTCCTGACTTTGTACATAGTTTTTTTGGAGTATCCCACTCACATTCCCCAACCCTATCCAAGTTACCTCAAAATAGAAACACCAAAAAGAACACCCTTAGATTGGTTATTGAGCAAAAGAGTGACTGTGATTGTGTGCCTGGCTGCGGGGCAATTACTAGGAAAAAGAACCTCTTCAATTTCCAGTGGCTCCTGTGGGGATAGCGCTACAGTAGTATGTCATTAAAGACTGCAGAGTCTAGGGTTTTCAGTCAGACAGATCCTGCCTGGGAGACTCTTGGTAAGTTAAGCAAAGCAGTAAGTAACCATATGTTTAATGAGAAAATATGGGCCCTTTAATGTATATAATTACAAATTATACAACAAGGTGTCTAAAGCATTATCATCTTAATTATATTAAGACAATTACTTTTACATGTTTATCTAAAAAAATTTTAAGGACTGCAGTCCATCTTTAAAGAGACACTGTCATCTACTCATTCAGGGCAGAGTGGCAGTGCCTCCTTATAGCCTACCCCATCTACTCTATGTGGCAGCCTCCATTGGAGCCCTTTCCCTGTTGCTGTAATGGAGCAGGACTTCCAAGTATGATGGAGCTTGTGACCTCCCCCATGTGATATTACTTGGGCCTAACCAAAAAATTGCCAGATTCAGTACTGTCATGTGGTGGACCTGGGACAACATCCACCTGGGTAAGCTCTGTAAACATAGGGAAAACATACCCCTATTATATCAATGGGAGTGGTTCCCAACCTTATTGACACCAGGGCCCGGTAAATTCTGCTAAAACCTTCTTTTTCCCAACAGAAGAAAAAATGTTTTTTCTCACACAATAAAAGTATGAGCATACAAAATATGTATATGGTAGAGGGCTCTCGTGGTCTTGCAGGGGATGAGGATTCTGAAAGGAGCTGGGGGCAACTGTGGGGGCCCGATCTCTGGAAAGGGCTGGGGGTCTCTCCAGGAGGCAGGGGGTTTTGCAGAGGCATCATGGGGCACTGTTGAAGGTTGGAGGCACTATGGGGGCTGGAGGTTCTGCAGCAAGCTAGGGGGATTGCAGGGGGCTGGGGGCTAGATGGTATTGTGGGAGGTGTGGGGCTGAGGGCTTTAAGGGGGCCTAGGGGCACTGTGGGTGTCATTGCAGACAACCATGGCAGGTTAAGCAATCTGCAGCCTAGCAGTAGGCCCGGTCCCAGTAGTTGAGAACCTCTGCTCCATAGAATTTGAAATGCAGTAGTCCAATCAGAACTTTTTGAGTGGTTGATATTGATTAGTGAGCTTTGCTCATAATTATTGTGCTTTGCATTGTCTTACTGAACAATGCCATATGTTCCAAAAGCCAATGATGATTTCACTATCCTCCAACTAAAAGTTATATTTCATATATTGTACAGAACTGACATTGGCTTTCTCAAAGTAAAAGATATTATCATAGATTCATATCACATGTGAAACTGTGTGATACGTAGCTGTCTCTCTGTCTATTTATACACACATGGACTTTTCCCCCCAACCTCAAGAACTACTGTACATATCCTTACCCATCATTAACCATGGCAATGACCCTTGGCTAGTAGTGCCGTTCTTACACAATGTTACATGAACAATGCAGATCTGCTTTATGCTATCTGGCAATACTTTCCAATAAATAAAAAGGGATTCACATGAAGGGTAACATATGATGTGTTATAGAGCATACGATGACCTGTAATGCAGGTCACCCTTGCGATGTGACCCCAGGAGGGATAAAAAGTGTCTATACATCTGTGAATCATTTCTGAGCTTGTTCCATAAACGTTATTAGAACCAGCAAAGGATCCTGGGAGAAATAAATGTCATTTTTACTATTTAATCTTGTATGAGTTTGGAATACCTGGAGGTGGGCTTGGCAGACAATTAAAGAGTCTTTTTTGGCAATCACAGAAGTAATATGGCATTGACTCCGTATTTCATGCTGTTGGTGCGGGACATACAACATAAAATGGGAAATGATTAAAATGTGTGCTGCAGACTGACACTGCTGGCTGCTTAGGAAACCTGCTGAACCGCCGTGATGTGTGCAAGAAATACAGCAGAAGAAAGGCATCATCGTGACACCGAGGAGGAAGGGCTGTCATTGAGAAGTACAAAGAAAAATTACTCAACGTAGGTCTGGAAGTCGTCACCTACCATAGTATGTGTCATAGTATGAAAGAGAACTATCTCTGTAACACATTTATTATAATCCACAGGGACAACTGCAGACCAGTTCCACCAATGAATGAATTCCAACAATGAACGGGGGTCCTTTTTGTGAAATCAATAGGTATTCATGAGAAATCATTTATTGAAAACAAAGATATCTTAGGTTTGATTCACTAGAGTACAGTATAGGAAATCGAAGTGGAGTGAACCTATTTTCACCTCTAACATCCAACCGTGTACAAGTCCAAAGGGGGATATGATTGAAACCTTTAAAGCCCAACTCTGGACTTTAAAGTCCACTGGTTTCTGTCTATGGGATGGAAAATCAGTTTATCTTACCTATCTTACCTGCAGTGGACTGTTTGCCGGCATCCTCACTTCAAAGCAGGGTTATGGGCCTTTGTCATTTATGGAGCTTTGTCATGGGCCAGGGTCATTGGTCTAGATCAGGGGTCTCCAAACCATGGCCCTCCAGTTGTCCAGGAACTACAATTCCCATCATGCCTAGTCATGACTGTGAATGTCAGAGTTTTTCAATGCCTCATGGGATGTGTAGTTCTGTAACAGCTGGCGGGCCATAATTTGGAGATCCCTGGTCTAGATGACATCTGAGGACCTTAGACTGCCCGGCCTCTGGACATAAATGAGCAGTAAACCCTTGCATTTAGGGCACAGCCCCACTACAAGGGAGGATTTTTCGTTTTACCAGTTTCCAGATTTAAATACTTTAGGTAAATAAAGTTCACAAATGCAATATGAAGACAAGATCAAGAATATGGGGACATGACCTCCATCTAGCAGAAAGAAAGCTCAAAACTAACCGTAGAAAGTATTGTTTCACATAAAGAGAAGTTTGTGCTTGGAAACAAACTTGAACAAAGGTAGTGAGTCAAAAAAGAAAAATGCGATCTAACCACCACCGCACTGACAAACCTCCATCCCTATTATACATATATATAAAAAAATTGGGAGGAAACAAAAAGAGAGAAAGTAGGACTTTAAATGAGGGATGTCACTGCAGACAAAGGTTGCATAAAATATATATAAACAAATACAAGTAAATTATGAACATTCCACAGTCAAGGGATACATAGTACATAATAAGTAGGTAGGTGATATACCATATGCAAAGCAACTCAGTCATATAGATAAACACATAGACCATACAAATGTATAACATTTGACTTGATGGAATTTCAGTATATAAATTGTAAACACAGGCCAGTAAAATTGAAGAGTAATAAGCTGATCTTGTCAGGGCACCCTAAAAACTCTACGCGTTTCATTGCTCTCTACCATTCATCAGGAGTTAGGTGCAAATGCAAAACTATAAATACAAAAATGCAAATTAGTTGCTATCCTCTAAAGGGGAAAAAAGCTGTTGGGGAGCAAGGGATCTATACTCACAAGACGGCTGGAAGTGTCCAGTTGATATCAAGTGGATGGGGAGCTTCGGAAAAAATGTCTGCCCCGGAGCTGAGGTGGGGGTCCCCAACCCAAAGTGAAGGAGCCCAATGGCAGGCCGGGTCGACATGACATATCCCATGTGGAGAGAATCTGTATGTGAACCGTGAGAATCAAAATGAATGGTGGAAAAATACAAAGAAGAAATGTTGTGTAAGCATGTACATGTGACATGAGTAGGTAAAAACAGAACAATGTGTGTGACTGGTGGAAAAAATTCAAAAAGAAGGGGGGGGGTGAGGGGGGAAAAAGGAAAAGGGGGAAAAAAAGGGAGGGAGAGGAAAGGAAGGGGAAAAAAGGGGGAAAGAGGAGAGAGGAGGAAATAGGAATGGGGAAAACATGGTGAAGGTGATAAGTAGTATGAATGGTCAAGGAGGGACCTGTGTAATGGCTCGTACACACGGGCCGACGATCGTGCGCACGACCGTGTTGAATCGTACGTTGACGGTCGTATGTAGCCCACTGACATGCACACGACGGTCGTACATACAACTTGCGGCCGGCCGAACGTGATGACGCGAACGAGTGTATAATGAGGAAGTAGCGTCACCTTTTGGGCTCCTTTCTGATTTCATGTTAGTTGAAAGTGGACTTGGCGCATGCGTGTTTAGCACAATACAACTTTGTTGAACACAGCTGCTCTACACACGACTCAACGGTCGTATGCGAGCTTGTTGACACGACCAAGTTTTCTAGTCTGCACATACAACTCCCACGAACGACCGTCGTACGTTCAACTGTTGAAAGCGCCGCCACAGACGATCGATTCTGCAACGGTCGTGAGTACGACGTGTTGAACACGATCGTCGTCCCGTGTGTATGAGGGTTAACTTGTAACGTGTGAATCTCCTCGGTGTCTGATGCCTCACTGAGGGTGAACACATGAGGAATGGTCTGCCAACCCAGCCTGGCCATAAATAGGCCAAATCAAGGGCGTGTCCCCCACCAACGTCATGTGCAACGTCAGAAAAAGTAAGGAATGGACAAAGAAATTAAACCCTCAGCAATGCCAGAGGTGGAGTCATGCCCGTCCCTAATCTGGCGTAGGATGGACTAAGACAACCCTACAACACGGCATCAGATGATGACATGAGTGGGGTGCAAACATGAAGCCGATGCGCAGGAGTGTCCTCCCCACCTACAGCTCAAAGGGACGAGGAGGGGAGGCGCTGCTGCGCATCGTAACCCCGGGAGCTAGACGGAGTTACCGTGCCCTCCATCCACGATCTGGGCCGGCCATATTCTGGTTTGGCTCATATAGAATAATAGAGGCCCAGTGTGATTGTGAATGTATGAGTCTAATCTGCGGTGTGTGGGAAAAAATGTGTATGGTAATTGGTTATTATGGTGGCGTGGTAGATCACTAAAGGAAACGGGTGTCTTCCACCCAAAAATTTTGTGTACAAAAAAGAAAAATGCGATCTAACCACCACCGCACTGACAAACCTCCATCCTTATTATAGGTAGTGAGTCAAAAATAAGTGAAATTAAACATGCTTGGAACCAACATAGATCCATACAAAAATGGAAAAAGGGGCAGATATGATGGACCACTTTTTCGGCTATCATTCTTCTGTGTTTGTCTGAGCTTGGCCTTCCCAATTGGATGTTTGATGTGTTTCCCATTTGTATGTGTGAACACAGGTTTTTTCACTGTACCATGCCTCAAATCACACTTTAGTACATTGGGAACTGTAAATCTAGACCAGCCTTTCTCAACCTTTTCAACACAGAGGAACCCTTGAAATAATTCTTGGGGAACCCCTGCTAAAAATTAAAAATCTACAACTCATGATACATTAGTGTGGCGGTCAATGGGAAGAATGCTCCTTACACTTGTGGTCATTGGGAAGAATTACCCCTTTACAGATAGCTAAAAAGATCAATGGTATCATTGGGAATTTATCTGAGAGGTACAAATTGACCATTGCTGAAGGAACCCCTAGCAACCTCTGGAGGAACCCTAGGGTTAAACGGAACCGTGGTTGAGAAACCCTGATCTAGACTATGCATCTGTGGGAGTGCGGGAGCTTCAATGGTATCATTAGCCACCATCCTTTTGAAAAGTAGCACTCTAAAATACCCTTTCTGGCTCCCATTTCTTTAAACAGAAGTCATTTCTACTTCTGATGGTTACTACATTACTCTGACCAATAGGACCTCTCTTGGCTCCTAGCAGCTGAACTGAAAGGCCTGGAATAAACGGAAGGTAAATATGTTGTATATTCTGCCAGGGAAGGGGAAGGGGTGGTGGTGGGCATTAACCACTTGACCACTGGGCACTTAAACCCCCTTCCTAACCAGACCAATTTTCAGCTTTCAGTGCTCTCACATTTTGAATGACAATTACTCAGTCATGCAACATTGGGAAGGGGAAGGGACCGTCTTATATGTTGTATAAATGGAAGGCAAATAAGGTCCGGAAAGTCAAGTCGACGATCCTCGGTTCTCTCCAGGATAACCAGTCTCATTACATCATTGGTAGTCTTCATCTTTACTGAAGACAAATTTCTTTACCCTCGGTCTTTCCCATAAAATCTCACGATGAAAAGTTTTCCTACCACCGATTACTATGGTAACTTCGAGGGCGTGAGGGTGTCTACGTATCAGATCTAGTCCCAAAGAGTTGGTGCCAAGGCAAATTGGGATCCCAAGGAGGTCTCCAACGATCCCCAA
>BLSH010274037.1:512565-529694 GCA_018402905.1 Glandirana rugosa
CATTCACACTGGGGGGGACGGGATCTGGGGGCCCCCTTTCTAAAGATAAGCCCCCTGCCTGCAGACCCCTAAAACAGCCCAGGGTTGTGGGAAGAGGCCCTTGTCCCCATCCACAAGGTGCTTTGGGGTGGGGCGCTCCCTTGCCCCCTCCCTTTCCTGGCCTGCCGGGCTGCATGCTCGGATAAGGGTCTGGTATGGATTTTAGGGGGACCGAACCCCATTTTTTTTATTTTGGCATGGAGTTCCCCCTCCAAATCCATACCAGATGTGGTATAGATCTGGGGGAGGGGATCCCACAACATTTTTTTTCCACACATTTTTAGCCGGCAATCCCTTTTTTTACATTCAGCTGTCAGCAGGAAGCCCCTCTGACAGCTGATGACTCATCAGTTGTTATGGACACATCAGCCGGCTCCCCAGCTTGCGCCTTAGCAACGCATTTAAAAATGCATCAAAAAGGCAACACTTGCGTTTCTGGTGTGACTCCATTGAAGTCTATCACACGCAAAATGCAATCTGCTGTAGGAAAAAAAATCCCTGACTCTTTCCAAAAAGGCACGTTCTGAAAAATGTATAGATGTGAACGTGTACCATAGGAAACCATGTTAAATGGACTGTAGTGCGTCAGTGGTTCTCAGTATTGTCCAACCTTCCAAAAAAAAAAAAATCAGGATAGTTATTTAGAAGTGAACTTTTCTTTAAAGCCAGCCATAGATGGTTCCAATCTCAGCTGGTTCAGCATGGTCTGGCCGAGATTCAAACCACCTATGGGCAGGCTGATTGTATCAATCCATAGATCAACTTGGTACAACCAACATGTCGGATTTTTCATGCGATTTATTGTCAGCAGCTATAGCTACTAGCAATAATCATTATGCGATAGCTCACAATATCTCCATGGGAAGGATTCCCCCATCAACATTGGCTGTGTTGTAAAGGGAATTGAGCGATTTTCTTTCGCATCATCTATGGCCTGCCTAAGTGAACTACAGAGGGTACCACTGCTAAACCCCTATTGAGAATGCTAGTTTACGATTAGGAAAGTCCAAGTAAAGTCATAAGTCCTTATATGCATACATATTCTGGATTTGTGACTCAGAGTTGTGACGTAAGGGGGTCAGCATGAAGGCCAGTCAACTAGCAATGTCCTCTATGGTTTTTCTCAGGTTTCCTTTCTAATTAGAATAAAATGCTTGCTGGACTATCATTAATTGAAAAGCAACATGAAATACAAACCTTATCTGCACTAGATAGGACTCGGCCCCCAGATGTCTCATACTATTTAACAGGGAGGATCTCACCCGCATTCAACCTTCACACTGACGGGAATCCAAGAACCAGTTCGGATACTTTAGCTCAGCTTCTGAGCGCATCTTGGCGCACATCACCAAATAAGTTCACAGTAAAGTCTAAAAGAGATGAAGTGGAGCATTCCCGGCTAATCCAAATAACTTTATTGCAGGAAGAGTAAAACATTACAAGGCATTGAGATAAAAAAAGACCTGGCTAGGCTTTCTATCTAATTGCTTTGTAATGTTTTAATCTCTCTGCAACAATGAAGTGATTTGGATTGGCAGAGGGCGCTCCCCTTCATCTCTGTCTTCTTGGACCTTACTGAAGAAATTCAATATGTTATTTTATATTTTTATTTTTTAATTGTATATTTATTTATAGGGTTCATCTGTGTGTTACAAGGTAGGAAACATCAGCTCATAGCCAAAGCCTACTTGGAAATCATTTCAGAGTACTGGTTCTGAACACACATTAGATCAGTGGTTCTCAACTCCTGTCCTCGGGACCCACTAACAGGCCAGGTTTGCAGGATAACTGAAATACATCACAGGTGATATCATTTGCTGCTCAGTGATTGCAGTATTCTAGTCTGCATCTCCCCAAGGTAATACTTAAAATCTGGCCTGTTGGTGGTTCCCGAGGACAGGAGTTGAGAACCACTGCATTAGATGCTCCAAGGAACACCTGAGATGCATTGGGAGTATATCAATGAGTTCCAATACCTGGATTCTCAGAGACATCTATTATCCCTCTGTAAGATATGCTTATGTTCTGCACCTGCCTTGGTTAGGGGTAGTTCACGCAGGTGGCCAGAGAATGGGAAAAGCAGTTAAAATAGAGATTTTTTCTCTCCCCTACCCGGACTGACCACTGTACTGCAACATGACATAATTACGGAACCAGGGATCTGCGTAAATGTAAAACCCTACAGAATACCTGAGGCTAGACGGGAGGCGGTGGCGAAGGAAATAAAAAACATGTTGGAGTTAGACATAATAGAGAAGTCCCACAGCACCTGGTATATAGTACTGGTCCTAAAGCCCGATGGCACTATCAGGTTCTGTAACAATTTCAGGAAACTGAATAACGAGTCTAAGTTTGACGCATACCCGATGCCGCGGGTTGACGTACTTGTGGACAGGTTGGGAGGTGCCCGGTACATATCAACCCTAGACCTAACTAAGGGCTACTGGCAGATCCCTTTAACGGAGTCAGCAAAGGAAAAAACAGCCTTTTCTACCCCCGAGGGGCCCTTCCAATACAAGCGAATGCCGTTGGGCCCCTGCATCCTTCCAGAGAATGATGGATAAAACCTTGAGGCCGCATCGCTCCTATGCAGCTGCCTATTTGGATGATGTGGTCATCCACAGTCCAGATTGGGAATCGCATCTGCCCTGAGTACAAGCAGTTGTAGATTCTCTTAGGGTAGCAGGTTTAACAGCCAGCCCAAAAAAGTGTGCCATAGGCCTGGAGGAGGCCAAATACCCTGGGTATGTTATTAGTCGGGGACTGATCAAGCCCCAGACCAATAAGATTGAGGCAAAAATGGCCCCAACCGGTGAATAAAAAACAGGTTTGTGCCTTTCTGAGGATTACAGGGTATTACAGGCAGTTCATACCCGACTTTGCCACCATTGCCGTCCCTCTGACCAAGGGGAGAGGGTCGGGCATGGTTAAGTGGAATCCCAAAGCAGAGAAGTCATTCCAGAAGTTGAAGTAAGCCCTTTGTGTATAAACGGTGCTCGTGACCCCAGACTTCACAAAGGAGTGTGTTGTACAGACGGACGCCTCTGAGGCGGGACTAGGTGCTGTTCTTTCCCAGATCAGAGACGGTGAGGGTCACCCGGTTGTCTACTTAAGCAGGAAGTTTAACAGGCATGAGAGGAACTATGCCATTGTGGAGAAGGAGTGCCTGGCTATCAAGTGGGCTTTGAGGCGCTGAAGTACTACCTTTTAGGAAGTCACCGACCATGCCCCCATGAAGTGGATGTGTGACAACAGGGAAAAAAATAGTCAGGTAACTTGGTGGTTTCTTGCCCTACAGCCACTTAAGTTCACAGTGGAACACCGGGCGGGTAGACTCCAGAACAATGTGGATGCCCTCTCCCGGGTCCACTGTATGGTTAGGACAGTTGCTCAGCTGCAGGGGCTTGAACATAAGGGGAGGATATGTGACAGTATGCGAAGCGAAGTGGTGGAGGGACGCTATCTTTCGCCATCTATGTGCTCATTAGGACTGGTTTAAACTGAGTCCAGTCCGGATTTTATCAGCCACCATGGCAGGGCTGGTTCCAGTCTGTAGTTTGTGGTTTGCATTTTGGCTTATGTTTTGTGGGTGTTGGGGCCCCACACCGTATAGTGAGGAAACTATTCTGTTTAGTTTAGCGCCAGATGGCAAGGACTTGTTTTCTGTTTTGTTTGTTTTTTACCTGCAAACCTTATTTTCTAAATAAACCTGGCAGGCCGCCAGATTTTAACGAAAGTTGCCTGCACGCTGACTGTTTTCGTCAGGAAAGATGATCCCCATAAGCTAATCTCCCACAAAAAATATATCTTTTAAAAATAAAATTTTGTACGATTTTGTTGATTTGTATAGGATGCACAACAGCACTCAGTTACACTTTGCCTTGGACAAACGTATGCTAAACCCAGATAGGGCTAGCATACGCTTGCAACACGCATTGTGAAAAGGACTCCTTTGCATTCTGCCTGGGACAAACCTATACTTAACCCAAATTGGGCTAGCATACGATTGCCTCACGCATAATAAAAAGGAACACTAGAAGAAGAATGGACATAAAAAGAACTAACATGATTATGACGTGCCTTATTCAAAGAAAAATACAAGACAGAAAGCAGAGCTCATTAATGAAATGTAAAATGTCGTGACCGACGCCAGGAAAAATCGCCGTTAAAACGCGATTTCGTCGGCATTTTGCATCAGCGTTAGTGAGCGTCAGCTGAAAACGCAGGCGCTAAAAATGCCGGTTAACGTCGCTATGGCGTTAATGCGCTTTAGTGATCATTTTGCCGGCTCAGTGTCAAAAATGCCATAATGCTACAGCCTCGGAACACGCTGGTCCTGCGTTCGATTTACAGCTTAAGAACGCCAACGCCATCTACAGCTCAAAAATGTCAGCGTTTGTATGGGGCCATTGAATAACATGGAGAGCTGCAAACAATGCTAAAAAACGCGGCTTTTAGGGGCATTTGGGCGTTTTTTTCAGCTGTCTCTGAACTTATCTAATGTTATCTTATCAGTTCATGTACACAGGGTTGTTTAAGGTCGTTTATAGGCAGTTGAGTTTAGAAGCATTTCTTGGAAAGCAAAAAAATGCGTTCAGACGGAAGTTCAGAGGCATTTGAAACGCCAAATACCTGTAACAGCTTGTAAATGCGCCTACACATGGTAACTCACGTCTAGGAGTGTTTCATTTACAGACATTTCCATTTTTTAAAAAAACACTCCTAGACGCGAACACGGCTAAACGCGGCATGCAAAACGCGGCAAAATGGACGTTTTAGACACCGGTTTCTAGCTGTCAAGATAAAACATTCAGGGGACGTTGAAAAGCTTCCCATGTGCATGGAGCCTGATGGCATTCTCAACATCAAGCTGCATACAGGACTGCAAAACTCTCCATGTGGCCGTGCACACACCAAAAGCACATTCCGAACACGGCGCGCATGGCTGAGCCGATAATTGAACATTTTCATGGCTGAGACCATAGCCACTGTATGGCCTCATAAGGTTTTCGGCCAGTTCAAAGGTCTCGTCTGCTACCCTGACCAATGGCAAGCTGGGTTCCTCAGTGCAGGGTAGAGGCCTGCTGGGAGGAATGTTGAGCTGTTCTTCATGCAGACGACATCCAACTCTCGGAATATGCGGGCATCACCTTGGCTGCCATATGCTCCAACATCCACAGCAAAGAATTTCAGATGTGCATCAGTCAATGCCAGGAGGACCAATGAGAAATATCTTTTATAATCAAAATACGATGATCCGGAGTGGGGAGGCTTCTTCACCCTGATGTGTTTGCCATCAAGGGCACCGATACCATTTGGGAAACTGAGTTTTTTCCCAAACCCCATCGACAACTGATTCCCAGATGTCTTCTGTGGGCTCCAGCATTACAACTTCATGTAGCTCCTCCCATATTGCCACACATGTTGCTCTCATTACTCCGGACACAGTTGCGACGCCGAGGAGGAAGTAATGATGCAAGGACACAAAGCTTTGTCCTGTGGAAAGGAACCTAACATAACATAAACATTTTACATATTGAAATAAAAACAGCATACAAATAAGAATTCCTACCCCTAAGCCTAACACTATCCACTAAGCCTATCCCCTAACCCTATCTCCTAACCCCTATCCCCAACCCCTATCCCCTACCCCTATCACCTAACCCTATCCCCTAACCACTATGCCCTAACCCTATCCCTATTTCCTAACCCTATCCTCTAACCCCAAAACCTATCCTCTAACACTATCCCCTAACCCCTACCCCCTAACTCTAATGTGCACATATTCATAAAATTTCACTTACCTGAGTGTCACAAGCAGTCGTTCCTCCGGTGGCACAGAACGCTGCATCATGGTGTCCATCCTCACCAGCCTTGGGCTGAGCCTCTATAACAGCTCGTCAAAGACCGGCACAGACATTCACGTGAAGTTTAAGAATTTTTCAGGATATATGCGCAGTTGGGCATCCATATTGGTGAAATACCCCACAGACAGCCGCTGGGATACCACTGGATGCGTCCAAAATCAACGACGTCTGCTGCTTCTTTCCTCCTCCAACGGTCTCCTTCTCCACAGCCTCCGCAAGACAATCAACAGGATTGTCTCGTCTATCTTCTGGATGACAACATTCATAATAAAAAACTCAGAACAAATCACCAAAAAACTCCCAAAACTCCAACAAACTCACACCTGCTCTCTCTCCAACCAAAATGGCACTGACACATGATATCTAACATGTTTTATTTATTTTCCTTGGCATTGTGGGTAATTTGGGAGTGGAAAATAGCAGATGCACGTCTTTTTAAAAAAAACGATTCTAAGCGCTAACGCGGGAAAACGCGAATTGACGCCAATGCATATCGCTGATAAAATCTCGTTTTTAACACCGCTTTTTTCATGGTGTCGGTACTGGCTTTACAGCTCATTTTTTATAACGCCCCTGTGTATGAGGCCTTTACAACTTTACAACCCAACTGGGAGACAAAAACTTTTGCAATGGGCGCCCCTCACACCACAAGGGCTATATGCTCACTAACTCAAAAGGTAGAGATAAAGACTGTATTACGTACTGTATTCTGGAGCTCTCTTCTTTACTCCGACACTCCCAGCTGTGGGCGGTTGCTAGGCGTCATCACATTTTAGTCTTGCATGGTATGTGAGGAGGAAAGCATGCTACTGTGGCTGGGAATGACTTAAACCCCCGTACACATGGGCCATATGCCAGCCGACTTTGGCCGTTTCAATAAAAAATGTCCAATATTTGCCATGTGTATGCCAGCCAGTCATTTGGCCGCATTCTGTCAGACAAGCATGCTGGAAAACCAGCAGCTGACCGGCTCCCGATCAGCGCTCTCAGCCAACAGCTGAGAGCGCTAATGGGAGTATTCTGGCAGGGGGGGCGTCTCAGCTCAGTGGGGGAGATCGCTGTACTAACATTGGATCATTAGTACAGCGGGTCCAGTCAGAGCTGACAGTTTTTTTTTCATTCAACCCACTGTGTAGAATGGAAAAAAAATGAATAATGTGTACCGGGCTTTAGTAATGAGGTTATAGTGGACCAATCGCTATATTCTTCAACCCCTACACTTAATCAGTATTTAAGTGCTGCAGTGTGGGGGACGCATTGCAAGGGTAGTTTTTTTTTGTGCTCAGAACTGGGCTTTAGGCTTAGGGTGCTGCTAAAACATACAGGTATACACAAGACAACAATTTTTACCTACACAATAATGCAATAATTTCTAATGTGTAAAAGATTTTAAAGCCCAATTGAACCCTTCTTATTTCTTACTGTACAGCAGCCAGGTTACATTCACAGTATTACATATGGAGAGCTTTTATTCTTATTTTATGCTGTTAAGTGCTGGAGCAGGAGTTAAGTCGGCCATAAATGATGATGAAAATAACTTTATTCTCCCGTCAACACAGTCAGTGTCGATGGAGGAATCTCTCCCATGGGGCTGGATTGATTTGGGTACGATTAACCTACCCATTGAATCAGGGCTGGCCCAAGGCATTGTGCTGCCTGGGTCCAAGAATGAAATGCTGCCCCCATCCCCCCCAAAAAAAAATCACTAGGGTAGGGCTAGGGTAGTATAGGGGCAGGTGGAGCGGCCCGGGGGCAGTTGTCACCCTGACACACAACTGCTGGAAAAAAATCTTGGTCATCAATTTGCTGGGTAAATAGAAGATAAGGAGAGCGGCCGTGGTTCAATTTGCTGCCCCTCTCCCATGGTAGGGCCGGCCCTGCATTGAATCTCACTCTGTTGAAATGACCAAGATTCAAGCCATCTATGGCCGTCTGTAAAATATCCTGTGCTACCAGCACATAGGAGAGTCAGGCCGTGGTTCTCTCACACAGTGGCCCCACCCCCTGAACACTGCTTCCATTACCAGAGCTGATCAGGGAGCAAGTATACTGTTGATTAGAACAGTGTCTGGGAGGGGGAGTCTGTCGGACCGCTAGAGAACCGAGCCGCTGCTTTGTATGGGTTTTAATAACTTTACAAGAAGGGGAGACATGACTGAAACCTTTAAATACTTCAAGGGTGTGATTAAGGTTCAGGTGGGTGGTATTTTCAATATGAAGAACGTGGGGCATGAGTTCAAGCTAGCAGGAGGAAAGTTTAAAACTAATCTTAGAGATTACTACTTTACTGAGGGAGTAGTTGATGCTTGTGTAGGCGGGAGTAAGACCGGGTAGTAGGCACCCAAGAGGGAAGGAGCTACACAGAGAGGTCTGAGATTTCAAAGGAGTGTATTGTCAAGAATGTTCCAAATACAGTGAAACAAAGTCTATAGAGTCTATATAGAGGTTCCAACCGGTCAGAAACACTCACAGATAATTATGCAGTTCTTGCGCAGAGTGATGCTCGAGGACTGACAGCATCTATCACAGGAGGCAGTTTATAGGCAATATGCAATGAAGCAAAAAGGTTCCTCACAGCAACAATAATGAACAGTCCCTATACTATCCCTATTCCTTTGGAAAATTTCCCCATGCTAGGCACACTCTCCCTAACTAGCAGGTTCCTGTCCCTATCCTAACCACACGCAAAATGCGCACCAACTGCATTGAGCCAGTGCTTTTTATAAGCATTGCCCTCACTATAGATGGTAACAGAGGTCATCCGGGGCAGCAGCGTCCTATCAGACAGTTGCTCACCTGATGTCAAGTAAGGAGGTCTATGAGGAATATTAGTTCCTCCTGTCCTCCATTCTCCCTGCATGGTGGTTGCGGACAGCGCCACCTGTGTAGGGAGGTCAACTTACACCTACCTACACTTGGATTAGACTTCCTGGAGAAGTAGTAAGTCAACAATAAGTGTATTCAAACATACCTGGGACAAACATATATCTATACTCAGGCAAAAAAGTTACGTTGTAAAAAAAAAATCCCCCCAAAAAAAAATATAAAATTTTTTTTAAAAATTGGGCAGAATCTGTAGACCACTTGGTCTTCTTTCTGACATCACTCTTCTATGTTTCTATGTTTTATAAGAGTGTTCAAAAATGCCTCAATTAGGAAAGCGCCACTAATTTTTACTACATGACAACAATTTGGCTTGCTGAATAAAAAGCTGCAACACACTCAGCAACCATGATACACCATTGTGTAGCCTGGGAGATCATAGTTATCCATAGTTATAGTTTTTAATGTGTATAAAACACAAAAACTGTAACACTATGAGATTAGCAGATAGTGAGCCTTGGGGTGCCACAAGGCCCTCGCTAAGAGATCATCATTTCATATTACATTGATGGAAAGTTAATGCTATATACATTTGTACACGGGTTTTTTTTTCTTTTTTGCAATTCTAAATTTGGATTGGAACTCTACCATTTGGTACAGATTAAGAGATCCCCCCCCCCCCCCCGTAAACACCAACTGATTTTTGAATTAAAGGTTTTCTGGAAACATGCAGTAACAGAGGATGTTGCTCTGGTAACAGGGAGGGAGGAGCCCCAATAGTGTAGGCTCTGCTGACCAGTTACAGTGTGGCCCACGCCCGACGGGCTATTGGACGGGACCACAAGGGACCCCACCCCTCAATTAGTGCTGGCTGTGTGATATAAAACTGAGGCCTTGACACAGTATGTTAGGCTCTGAGGAAGAGGCTACGGCCTCGAAACGCGTTAGCCAGCCCATCTAGGACACCAGTAGGAGACGGTGGATTGGACATATACCCGCTCCAGCACTGGAAATGCTTGTTACTCGATTCTGTTTGGGAGTATGTTTCTATGATTTTTATTAAACACGTTTTACCACGGATAATGCGATAGGCCTGTGCACCCTTGTGCTCTTTTGTTTCTGAAGCCTGGGAGAAGCCGAGACTGGTTGCTATAGGCAACAATAGTGCCGCAGTTTGTCATAGCGTTAAATATTTCCCGTAATATGGTTACAGCAGAGCTTCTGCTGACCTCGGTCTCCAGCCTGGTAGCGAGGTTAGGGAAAGATTTGGCATGGCTTCAATTATAAGGTATTGTGGGAATATTAAACATCTGATATTAAAGAAATGTACTGTAAAAGCGTCTGAATAAAAGGAAATTCTGTCAGCGTTAAGTAGAAACACATTCTGTGGTTAAAGAGCAGCACCACATCTTTCAACATGATATATCACGGGGAAAATAGATCAAGCAGATTACTTAAATTGTGGTTTTGTTTGCAGGATATATACCATAAGGGCATCTACTCCCAAGGGGTCAGAGATAGTCATACAAGACACATTGATATGCACATTCTAAAATGGTTTAAAAATAACATATGTGTGACAATAGTACATTTAACACAATTACAGGGGAATGTGATGCAGCAGGCACTGCTCTTTGGCAAAGGGACTAGGAGATATTTGGTCTGAAGTGTATACATCTCCGTATCATGTTCAGCGTTAATCTCTGAGTATGAAACAACATTATAGACATGAAAACATATAAAAAAATATCATGTGGCTGGTTATCAAATGTCCTACTTCTTCCTACTGTTATTTTTTACAGCCGTGAGTAGGGATGAGCAAACTTGAGTGTGTTGATATCCCTAACATTTTGGCAAAAAGAGATTTCTGCTAAATCTCTACATTTTGACATTGGTGTCATTTGCGAAGGCAAAATTAAGGAATTGTTGTTGGCTTTTAATGCTCAATTGAACTTTCACTTTAAATAATTCTTGTTGTACAGATTCTTACAGTTCATTTTCTTTAGAAAGCAGCCACAGCCTAAAGTAGAAAAGCCTGTAGTCTGCCAACATGCTGGAGAGTGCTACAATTGCTTTCTCTGGAGAAATTGCCATCTCTCTGTAGAGGTCCGACACTCTTCCTGCTGGGTCAGTGCTCTCCAATCAACAGGGAGCATGAGCTTTGCTGAATGCAGAACTATAGGTGGGGGATGGGGGACACAAATAATAATCAATGCACAAAAAAAAACACACTAAATAAAGTAAACTGCTATAATATTTAAAAAAAAAAACCCATAAACTTTTTTAAAAAGGGTAGATTTTTTATTTCCAGGCAGAATTAGCATAAGCAGCTCAAGTCTATTAACTACTCAGATAGACCTTTTCCATACTTTGTTCTTTATAAATTACAGCTCCCATCTGTTAATATTCTCCTATAAGAAGTCAGAAATTAGGAATTTGGACGGCAGTCCATGGACTTTATGGGTACACAATATTAATTGAAATAAAAGTATCACTTTTATTAACGCACGTTTAAAATCATAAAATCAGTTAAAATAAAGTGAAATACAGTAGCATATTGTCAATAACGATGGTGGTCCCTAACAAAGTTTACAACAGTGTTCACAAAAAAACAACAAGCATAAATACTATAGAACATTAATCATTGGGAAAATCACCAATCCTTTACATAAAGCTCGACCTGTTTCGCGTAGTGCCGCTTCATCAGGAGCAGAGGGTGCAAGCACAAAAATGCTACCTGTAATATAAAACAGACAGAAAAAACTAATAGTAGTGCATTCATAGTAACATAGTAGAACAATTTACCAACACAAGTAAAAAAAACTTTAAAAAAAAGGTAGCTCTTTTATTTCCAGGTGAAATTAGCCTAAGAGAGATAGACCTTTTCTATACGTTGTTCTTTATAAATCACAGTTCCCATGTGTTACTATTTTCCTATTAACCAAATTCAGGTCTGATCCACCCAATGAGATCGCTTCTTTTGAAGGTGGAGTTACCCTGCCCCCTCCTCTTTTTTAGTAACTTAAAGAGCCTTCTTTTGGCAATCACCCTACTCTCTCGCTTTCTTTAGCTGCTGATCAGATCTCTGGTTAGGAGGTATTTTCCCTGTAGATAAAACCTTTGTTCATATGCAGTTTTGTAATGTCTTGCTAAAGCATTTCAATAGGATTCAGGTTAGGACTTTAGCTTGAGTATTCTAAAGTATTTTTTTCTGTTCCTGTTCATTACTTCTTTTGACACAAAATGGTAAAAAGGGACATGATCTGTGTTGTAAGTGAAAGGATTTATTTACATTTTTATCCTGCGAAAAGCTTAAGTTGTCTCAATGCTGGAAATGCTGACCATGTTTGATGCACACAAAACACATAAAAGCTGGTTGCAAACAGTTTGAAACCTGAATTGCTGTGTGGACTCTCACTACCTGTAAAAAAAATAAATAATTAAGTCTGTGAGACAATGAAAGCAAGACTGCTGTTGTTGCAGTACAGTTTTGTGCATTTTATAAACAATTTTTTGGGTGCCTTATCTTGTTTGTTCATTCATTTTACCAAGTCGGGAAACAACATTCAATAGAGGTATTTTCAAAGCATAAAGCCATCTGTCATAGTCTGGAGTCAGGCTCAGAGGCCAATAGCTATAGCAGTGGAGAAGCACCCACCGACAAACGAGACAGGTATACAAGCAGGTCATCCTGGCTGATAACACAGGTTCATCTGAGGTGCGGGGTCTAAGTCCTAATTAGTATTCACCAGAGCACCAGATGGTGGAGATGGGTTTTGCTGCATGTTAGTTCCAGGTCACGGTCCTCAGGATCACCCCACCAGGAGGTGAGCAAGCCAGTGTCCAGTAGCAGATAAGCAGGTAGGGATCAAGCAGAAGGGTAGTCAGTAAGCTAAAGGTCAGTACAGAATGGTAGCAGGTTGGGATTAAGCAGAAGCAAAGTCGGGGAACAAGCCAAGGGTCGGTAACAAATAGTAATGAAGATATGGATGCTAGCAGCAGGAGAGACAAATCAAGATATTGGCTGGAGAGAGCACAATAATCTGGCAAACAGGTAGTGCAGAGACATGGCTTAAATCAGGAAGTTCATGGGAGGAGCAAACAGTTCAAGGGTCAAAACAAACAAGGTTCAAGGCAGGATCATTCAAGGAATTGCCAAGGGAACTGTCCAGCATTCCAGGTGGCTCAGCAAAAAGAGTCATTGTCAGACACAGAAATCCCAATTTCAAGTCCAGATCCTGACACCACCCCTCCAATCCACTGATCCTAAACTCTTCAATGATTCCTTCATCACAGCCAGTCAGTATTTTTGCAATGATTGTGAGGAAAGAGTTGCTGGGGATCACTGGAGAAGTGAGCATCAGAGGAGAGAGGAGAGGGAAACTTTGCACACACAATGAATGGGCAAAGCAACAGTGTCTCTTTAACCACTTTAGGACCACTGCTCCCCTGCTGCTGTTACTGGCATTTCTCAGCTGTATCATATAGCAATAACTGTGGTCCTTTGTAAAATGACACTTGCAGATATTCTACAAGTGTCACTAAGTAAATACAATAGAACAATGATTACATTCTATTTACTATTTAATACATATGCAGATCAAAGGTACAACCTTTGATCTGAATATCACATAAGTCAAAATGCAACCTATTGAGTAAAAAAGTTTTTTTTTTTTTTTTTTACATAACATGTATTCCACCCTTAATAAACCTTAGTTAACTGTTATCAGACCTAATTAACTCCTTCTTCCTTTTCTACCATTAGTTATTATTTTTCTGCCGATTTTCTTTTATTCCTATTTTTTAGCTAATAATATTTCCATTTTTTACATTTTCATTCGCTTTGTTTGTTACTTCTTTCAGTTCTGCATAAAAATTGAAAACAAAAGCGCCCTTTACTTATTTGCAAAACACTTTGCAATGCTTTGTACTAGAAATGTAATTATAGTGTCATTATAAATAGGAGTAATTATAGAATAAAATATGTATTTTCTGTCTAACACTGCTTTTTTTTAAATGAACATTTGTCAAAATAACAAAAAAATCACATTTTGTTTTTTCATATTATTATGACTTTGTCTGTAGGGTGCATAGAATATAAAATACATTTTGCAAGATTGTCAAGAGAAAGCACTGTTTGTCCCAGAAAAAAAAAACCCGATGTATATATTTCTTCATTATCATAACTATGACAAAGGGATCTTCTAATGAACAAGCCCGTAGCAGAAATTAAAAAAAAAATGCTCTGGTCCAAAAGAGGTGTGGATCTGAAGTGGTTAAGCTGCAGCCCATAGATGTGAACTAAGCACACAGTAATTCAATGCTTTTTCATACAGTAAAATGTATGTGTTTTATGGAAATGCACAAGTGTGAGCGGGCTCTAAGGAAAATAAGGGGGCATTCTTGCCATTAGGCAGAGAATCCCTGACAATATGCTAAATTGTATTCAAAGGTGTACAGGTATATATTTATTTCATACCTATAAATAAATTACGGATCTGCCTTTAATATAAAAATATGCATAAACGTTGATTTTATTTCACACCCATTCGTCAGTTATGGACGGTAAGAAAAATCTACTGTGTGCCAACTAGGAAGGCCTTGTAGAGCAGACAGGATTTTATATGGTGACAGCTTTTGTTCCATGCACTTAGTTAGCCTGGCTCATGTACAATCTGGCATGGATGTGTTTGATTTGACTCCACGTACAAAGTTCTACCTTGTTCCATCTGTACCTGGCTTCAGTCATTTTGTAACCGTTCACTCCCAAGTCCCCCAATGGGGCTATTTTATAGTAAACTAAGTCATGACCGTTAAAACTTAACCTTCATTTTAATGTTACAATTTGAACAGTAGTAGAGGGTTGTATCATGTTAGTCATTGATTCATGCAGAAAGTTTGGAATTTAAGGGATAACCTCTATATTGGCTAACTTGAGTTATGAAAGATGCAAGCTTAACTCGGATCCCTTCTTCAGGCTTGTATAAAGACTGAAGCCTGAAACATGGATCTGCATTATGTAACTTTCTGCAGTGTTACAATTCAGAATAGCAGCTGCCTAAATTCAATCATAAATCAGCTCATGATATCTTTCTCTCATTCAGATTACACAGAAATATAAAGAGTTGGGTATTATTGTTAGTCTTGTTACCTTGCCCTAATTATTGTACCACCTCTATTATCCCCATTTCTTAATTGGTCATGCACAGAACATGACCCACAACAAAAAATCCAACACATTTCGCCACTAGCATGGCTTCATCAGGAGAAAACAAGAAACAAAATCAAATAAAAATATGTGTAGTCGAAAAAATGTGTTGAAATGTGAATTTTCTAATGTTTTTGTCCCCGAAGTCTGAAAATACAGACTGACGTATAAACCATCAGGACTGGGATTGGGCCTTTATGGCTATACATGAAAACTAGCACTAGAAGTAACCCTTTTCCTTCTAGAGGAAAACTTTAATGGTTATAGGTCCATTTTATTTGTGTTTTTGTCTGTATTTTAAAACTTCTTTCAATTATCTATCGATCTACACTATATTGTCAAAAGTAATGGGACATCTGTCTTTACACACACATGAACTTTAATGGCACCCCAGTCTTAGTCTATAGGGTTCAATATTGAGTTGGCCCACCCTTTGCAGCTATAACAGCTTCAACTCTTTTGGGAAGGCTGCACACAAGGTTTAGGAGTGTCTATGGAAATGTTTGACCATTCTTCCAGAAGCGCATTTGTGAGGTCAGGTACTGATGTTGGATGAGAAGGCCTGGCTCGCAGTCTCTGCTCTAATTCATCCCAAATGTGTTCTATTGGGTTGAGATCCAGACCAGTCAAGTTCCTCCACCCCAAAATTTGCTTTACAGACCTTGCTTTCTAATAGTATTGACAATATAGTGTATCTATCTATCTACAAAATATTATTTGATAAATAAAAATGTAATACAGAGTGCACCCATAACAACAGATTCCCAGAGCCCTTTTCTAAACAGACAGAAGAGCAGAAGCCCTTTCCTTTCAGAAACTCTGGGGTTGATTCACTAAAACTGTGTGAGTCCAAAGTATGGTGCAGCTGTGCATGGTAGCCAATCAGCTTCTATCTTTAGCTTGTTCAGTTAAGCTTTGACAATAAAACCTGGAAGCTGATTGGTTTCCATGCAGAGCTGCAACAGATTTTGTAAACCAACCCTTCTGTCTCTGATTGAATCTCGATACAGACCTATCTGACTGAAAAAGAAGAAGGGGTTTTGGAATTTTGCTTGTTTTTCCTACTTGGTCCACAAAACTTCATGAACAGGCTATTTTAAACAGGACAGTTAATAAGAACCTGGCAGACATATGAAAAGTTTTCAAGATCTATGCTTTCTGGCAGCAGATAAAAAATACACAGTTTTCATTTTCAAACTCTGAAAAAAGAAAACATATTTAAAAATAAGTTATACTTTTATCCTTGACCATAAGTGATAAATAAAAAATATATGTATCCATTATACAGTAGCAGTAGTAACTGAAAGGACTGTAACTGGTTAAAGTTAAAGGGCAGAGACCACAGCACTGTTGGATAACCCCAGGGTGAGTGCTTATTGTTCCTTTATGGTGACGCATGCCAAAACTGAGACTGAGGCACAAAAGATTATTAATAAAAAAGTTTCAAAATCCACAAGACAAGGACATTATTTTTAAGAAAATAAGCCAAGATGTGTAATTTGTATGCATGCTTATTTCCATATAAGTGTGCTTCTCTTTTGGTGTACAATACCTGTTAATTTGCTAGCATCAGTCTTCCAGGATCCTCTTCTACCCATTTGCATGGCAGGGGTACAGACAGTTTGCAAGTACCCTTGGCACCCAAGTCCCTGAGTGATGAAGTCTTTGCCATCATTACTGTCTATGATTTCATGCTGTGTATGGCTGAAGTTCCCATTTGCTAGCATCTACAATTCTTGCATATACAGTATCTCACAAAAGTGAGCACGCCCTCACATTTTTGTAAATATTTTATTATATATTTTCATGTGACAACAGTGAAGAAATGCCACCTTGCTAAAATGTGAATTACTGTCAGGAATAGTCCCTCCAGCGGGTGGCGCTGCGGCTCGGGGATTCTTTGGCTGCAATACCAGTATCCACCAGCGAGTGTCCCCCAGCAATCAGAGGCCCATGAGTCTGACATATACGTTCTTAACATCTACGATCGTTTACCCTTGAAGTCGGTATGTGTCGTACTTTAGTATCTGTCATTACTACCGTTTCTGAAGTAGTGAGTCCCTGAACCCACGGTTCCCATGAACGTTTGACAGACATGGGGACGGTACGTTTACCCATCTTCTCCTAGGACCTTCTGACTACGATCGTTTAATTGTCCATAACATGTGGTTTTCTCTTCGTGTGAATATACC
>BLSH010274037.1:533554-548661 GCA_018402905.1 Glandirana rugosa
GTGGTTCCGTAGTACGTATACCGTCAGTCCCAAATTTATAGGAAGGACATTGCTCGTAGTCCACCACTGAGTACCCGATTACTGTCAGGAATAGTCCCTCCAGCGGGTGGCGCTGCGGCTCGGGGATTCTTTGGCTGCAATACCAGTATCCACCAGCGAGTGTCCCCCAGCAATCAGAGGCCCATGAGTCACCACCTGATGCTCGTTACAGGAAGGATATTTAAACCCTGACTGCCATATGCATGATGCCTTGGTGTTTTGTCTCCATGTGCCTCTGAATCCTGTAGCCTGCTATCCGGAAATCCTGAATCCTGAATCCTGAATCCTGAATCCTGTATCCTGTATCCGCTCTGGGACCCCTGTCTGCAGCCTGATTTTCCCCCCGTGTTCTCCAGCATCTGCTCCCTGTGCCTGTCCTGTCCTGCTCCCTGCCCCCTCTGCTGATCTCCCGTGTATGACCCTGGCCTGGCTTCGTTTACGGTTTGGACATTCCCCTTTACCTATTTAGGCAGTTCACTACTTTTTGTTATTTAGTTACATTTCACGGTTTGTTATATTGGATGTGCGTTTTGCTCACCATTTACCTTTCTTTTAATAAATCACTTTATTCACTTTACGTTGTGTCTGGTATTCTCTGTGCAGTTCACACATTTCTGGTCACACCAGTTGCTGACAATTACTGAGTGTACAGCTTGTATAACAGTGTAAATTTGCTGTCCCCTCAAAATAACTCAACACACAGCCATTAATGTCTAAACCGCTGGCAATAAAAGTGAGCACACCCCTAAGTGAAAATGTCCAAATTGGGAATATTAGCCATTTTCCCTCCCCGGGGTCATGTGACTCCTTAGTATTACAAGGTCTCAGGTGTGAATGGGGAGCAAGTGTGTTAAATTTGGTGTTATCGCTCTCATTCCCTCATATTGGTCACTGGAAGTTCAACATGGCACCTCATGGCAAAGAACTCTCTGAGGATCTGAAAAAAAGGGATTTTATTAAAACTTACCGTAAAATCCTTTTCTCTGAGTTCACTGACAGACGCAGCCTTTCTTTGACAAGTGGGTTATATGCACATCCTACCAGGAGTAGACCTAGGCAAATAGAAAGAAAGAAAGCTGACCCCTCCCAGGGGGCCATCCTCACTCTAACATATAACCCCCCTTCTGTGCATAGCATATCAGTTCGTAACAAGCCGTACAAACGCAACACAGAGGGGTGGGTGCTGCATCTGTCAGTGAACTCAGAGAAAAGGATTTTACGGCAAATTTTAATAAAATCCCTTTTTCTCTTACGTTCACTGACAGACGCAGCCCTTCTTTGACAAGTGGGATGTCCCAAAGCTGTGTCAGTAAAGAGGGGTGGGTAAACAATAACAACTGTACCCAACAGAGTCCTCTCAGGAGGCGCCAGCCGCGCCTACACTGCCGCCTGCAAAACTTTGCGGCCAAAGGCAGCATCTGCAGATGCTGAAATATCAACTTTGTAAAACTTAGTAAACGTGTGCACCGAGGCCCAAGTAGCCGCCTTGCACACCTGTGACACCAAAGCCTGGTGTCTGAAAGCCCAGGAAGTGCTAACTGCCCTGGTGGAATGCGCCATGACTAGAAAAGGGGGGACTTTGCCCCGAACAGTATACGCATGCGTCACGGTCTGCCTGATCCAGTGGGAAACAGTAGCCGACAAGGCCGCCAATCCTTTGCGCGGACCATCTGTCAGCACCAACAACGCATCAGACTTCCGAAAAGAAGCTGTAGCCTCCAAGTACACCCGCAAAGCCCTCACGACATCCAAAGAATGTAACTCAAATTCTTTGGGATGCGACGGGTGCGGACATAAGGAAGGAAGAACAATATCTTCATTAATGTGAAAAGAAGAGACCACCTTCGGTAGAAACGAAGGAGAAGGGCACAAGACCGCCTTGTCCTTGTGAAGGACTAGGTAAGGAGACTTGCAGGACAACGCTGTTAACTCAGACACCCGCCTAGCGGAGGTAATGGCCACCAAGAAAGCCACTTTCTGCGACAGCAATTGTAAGGGAATATCCCTGATCTTCTCATATGGCGGTTTCTGCAGAACAGAAAGCACCAAATTCAAATCCCACAGCGCCAAAGGCGACTGTATCTGAGGAGCCACATGGCGTACACCCTGTACAAATGTACGAATCAAAGAATGCGACGCCAAAGGCCGCTGAAAAAGAATCGCCAGAGCCGAAATCTGACCCTTGAGAGTACTCAATGCCAATTTCTTATCCAGGCCCTGCTACAAAAAAGCCAGGACCCGAGACACAACGTAAGAGCGAGGGTTCCAATCCCCCCGCCTCACACCAGGCAATATAGGCCTTCCAGGTGCGATGATAAATCTTGCGCGAAGTACACTTGCGTGCTTTGAGCATGGTAGGGATCACGGAGTCAGCGACACCCCTATCCCTCAACGCCTGGGACTCAATAGCCAAGCCGTCAAAGCCAGCGAGGGTAAAGCAGGATGCAGAATGGGTCCCTGTGACAGGAGATCTTCTCGCAGTGGAAGACGCCAATGAACATCTGTCACCATTCGCACCACGTCGGCGTACCAAGGACGCCGAGGCCAATCCGGAGCTACCATGATTGTCGGAATCCCCTCCGCTTCTATCCTGCGCAGTAGCCGCAGTAGAAGCTTGATAGGAGAGAAGGCGTACCGGAGCCGATACAGACCCCAAGGCGCTACCAACGCGTCTGTGTCAGCCGCCAGCGGGTCCCTTGTCCTGCACACGAAGGTCTGCACCTTGTGATTAAACCTGGACGCCATGAGGTCCACGTCTGGCGTGCCCCACTTGTGGCAAATCTGGCGGAACACCTCTGGATGCAGGGACCATTCCCCCTGATCCAGCATCTGGCGACTGAGAAAGTCCGCCTGCCAATTTTCTACGCCCGAAATGTAAATGGCGGAGATTGTTCTGCCCATCTCAGAATGAGAGCCGCTTCTGCAGCCGCCCTGATGGTTCACGTACGCCACTGCGGTGGCGTTGTCCGACTGAACCCGAACCGAGAGACCGCGCAGCCTTACCGTCCAGTGGGAGAGGCAGAGCCTGATCGCCCTCAACTCCAGTACATTGATCGGAAGGCGGGGAAAGACTTCCCCAAAGTTAGGGCCCGAAGCCACCAGGCCAATGATCCTCTGGTCTGATGATCCAATCTGATCAGCTGGTCCAGGGACAGCGGAGACTTTCCCACCGTGACAGAATCGCTCACTGTAGGAGTCGAGTGTGACTCTGGGTGTAAGGTATTGCCTCGAAGGCTGAAACCATGAGCCCCAACACCCGCATACAGAACCGTAAGGAGGACCACTGGCATGACAGCAGGGTTCGCACCGCTGCTTGCAAGGTCAGTAACTTGGCCGGAGGTAAGAACACCTTCGCCTGCTCCGTGTCCAGAATCAGACCCAGGTATTCCAGGCGTCAGGACGGGGTCAACATCGACTTCTGCAGGTTGATCAGCCAGCCGAAGTCCTTCAACGAGGCCATGGTGATAGCCACGTTCTCCTCCAGAGCCGAAGCAGACTCCGCTCTCAGGAGTAAATCGTCGAGGTAAGCTACCACCGCGATGCCTCTCTGCCTCAACAGCGCCAGCACCAGGGCCACCAGCTTGGTGAACACCTGAGGAGCCGAGGCCAGACCGAAGGAAGTGCCACGAATTGGTAATGTAGATCTCCCACCGCAAAGAGCAGGAAGCGCTGGTACCGGAGACAAATGGGAACATGGAGGTACGCGTCCCTGATATCCAGAGACGCCATGAAATCCCCTTGGTGCAGGGCGGCCACGACCGAACGGACAGATTCCATTCTTTATTTTCTCTCCTTCACAAAGTGGTTTAGCACTTTTAGGTCCAGAACTGGCTTGACTCCACCCTTTTTGGGTACCACAAGAAGATTTGAATAGAAACCGCGGAACCTTTCCAGCGGAGGTACCGGTACAATTACCCCTTGTTCAGAGAGCGACTGAACCACCTCTAGGAGAGCCTCCCGACACCCCTGAGGGAGTCTCAAGTTCGATGGGAAGAACCTGTCTGGGGGTACAGTGCTGAACTCTATCCTGTACCCGGAGGACACCACTTCCTGCACCCACCGGTCGGAAATGCGGGCAGTCCACCTGTCTGCGGACCCCAGAAGACATCCCCCCACCCGAGAACCGAGTGGGGGCAACCCATCATGCGGTGGAGGACTTATCCTCCGCCTTTTCGCTCTTGCACTGCCAGGACCTTTACCGGACCCCGAGGCAGATTTGCCGGGCCTTGAGCCCTTGCCCGCTGCACCGGGCGCACGAAAAAAAACCTCTTCTGACACAAAGAAGTAGGACCCTGCTTACAGCGGAACTCCCGCTGCCTGGGCTCCGGGAGAAAAGTACTCTTCCCGCCAGTGAAATCCTTAATGATTTCATCCAACTGCGCCCCAAAGAGCCGACCGCCCTGAAACGGGAGATCCGTGAGACCCTTCTTAGACGCGTGGTCCCCCAACCAAGAGCGTAACCACAGCACCCGTCTGATAATGACTGTGAAAACAGACATTTTAGACAACATGGGAAGTAGGTCCAAAGCTGCGTCACACAGAGGTACCGAAGACCCTCTATCAGATGCTCTGCTCGCTGTGACGCCTCAAGCAACCTCCCGCAGCTCAACTCGTTGTGCAACTCAGTCGCACACTCGGTAAGGGATTGCGCCGCCATAGCTGACGCCAGAGCTGGTCTCATGGCTGACCCCGCCATCAAAAACAGTGCTTTGGACACTGCCTCCGTCCGCCTATCGGCCGGATCCTTAAAAGAGGGAGATCCCTCCAAGGGGATGGTCGTTGCCTTATTCAGGTGAGCCACCAGAGGTGCCCACTTCTTCACAAAACTATCCTCAAATGGGTAGCGTACAGCAAAACGTTTGGGCAGGGCGAAGGAATTCTGCGGACGCTGCCATTCCTTATAGAACAAAAGGTCAAAGAATTGATCATAAGGGTAAGCCCTAGGGACCTTGGTGGCTTAGCAGACCCACAAACATATGCAGTCTCCTGTGACTCCCCTGCTTGGTCCAGGCGCCACCAGCGCCTTCTCGCGTGCTACAGAAGCCCCCTGGTCTTCCTCACCATCCGAGACCCCCAGCTCACCCTCTGAAAGCTCCACGGGGGTCCCCGTGACCACCGAGGCCACTTCCGGCTCAGACTCCTCCCCCGATGAAGGTGGAGGAGGAGGACATTTTTTAGGGGCCCCTTTAGCACGGCATGGCACCTTCCGGGGAAAAAATTCCCCAAATACTGGTCCAGGGATACCAGAGTCCCCAGCGCAGGTTGCGCTTCCACTGGCTCCTCCTTGGAAGGACCCTCAGGTTCAGCCGCCATTTCGCCACCGAACACTGACAGGCAGAAAAGCCCTGACACCCCCACAATGCAGCCCCACCGCTGCCCCACAGATCAACCCGGAAGGACACCCAGGAGCACTGCACCTACTGCTGCCAGCACCCCAAGGAGAGCCCAGCTATACTTGCTGTTAGTTGCCTCTCAAGCGATGCGTCCCAGTAGGAGTGCTTAGTGACCGCCAGTCAGAGAGATTGCGCCGCCTGTACCATCCACGCTGTCCGAGAGTGAAAGAGGAAGCATCGGCTCAGCCGCACGTTTTTCTTCCCAGGCACATCCAAAATGGCCACCTAGCGGTCACAAGAGGCCAAAAGCCTGTAATACAGGCCGCGACTATGGCAAAATGGGTGCCGTTCGTCACTAGAGGCCAAAATCATTAACAAAATGGCCGCGGCTACGGCAAAATGGCAGCGATCCGCTGCAAAATGGCGGCAGATTGCCGCATATCGACTCTAAAGCGCGGGGTGCGGTGCGGGGGAGGGGGGTGTAGGAGGGGAGTGCGGACACCCAGTGGTGACCTGAGCCCTAGAAGAAACCCTCCACCGGCCGGCCCAAACCGCTAAAAAATGCCCAGCCCCCCCCTCCGCGCCCTCGGGCACAGCGTGTAGCCACCCGGTTGCAGACCTTCCTCCCACTGCCAGAGAGGGATGCTGCAGGCCAAAGGCCCCTGGACAGGAACAGAGTCCGGTCACTGGGCGCAAGTGGGGATCACCCACTGGCCACCCGCACGGAACGGGCATGACGTGGCGGACCCCACCAAAGCTAAGGGTAGCTCGCATCGGTCGGCCGTGCTGGGGAACGTTCAGGATTCTGGATATGCTCTATGCCCCAGCCAGCTTCTTGATAGCAGTCTTCATCAGATAGCTTGAGTAAAAGCAAAAAAGCATTAAAAAATAGGGAACCGCAGATCCCATAAGGGAACCAGGTCTAACTCCTTGCACTAGGCATAATAAAACTGATATGCTATGCACAGCAGGGGGGTTATATGTTAGAGTGCGGACGGCCCCCTCGGAGGGGTCAGCTTGCTTTCTTTCTATTTGCCTAGGTCTACTCCTGGTAGGATGTGCATATAACCCCACTTGTCAAAGAAGGGCTGCGTCTGTCAGTGAACGTAAGAGAAAAAGAATTGTTGCTCTACATAAAGATGGCCTAGGCTATAAGAAGATTGCCAAGACCCTGAAACTGAGCTGCGGCACAGTGGTCAAAACCATACAGCGGTTTAACAGGACAGGTTTCACTCAGAACAGGCCTTACCATAGTCGATCAAAGAAGTTGAGTGCACATGCTCAGCGTCACATCCAGAAGTTGTCTTTGGGAAATAGATGTTGCCAGCATTGCTACAAAGGTTGAAGGGGTGGGGGTCAGCCTGTCAGTGCTCAGACCATATGCCGCACACTACATCAAATTGGTCTGCATGGCTGTCGTCCCAGAAGGAAGCCTCTTCTAAAGATGATGCACAAGAAAGCCCACAAACAGTTTGCTGAAGACAAGCAGACTAAGGGCATGGATTACTGGAACCGTGCCCTGTGGTCTGATGTGACCAAGATAAACGTATTTGGTTCAGATGGTGTCAAGCATGTGTGGCGGCAACCAGGTGAGGAGTACAAATACAAGTGTGTTTTGCCTACAGTCAAGCAAGGTGGTGGGAGTGTCATGGTCTGGGGCTGCATGAGTGCTGCTGGCACTGGGGAGCTACAGTTCATTGAGGGAACCATGAATGGCAACATGTACTGTGACATACTGAAGCAGAGCATGATCCCCTCCCTTTGGAGCCTGGGCCGCAGGGCAGTATTCCAACATAACAGCCCCAAACACACCTCCAAGACGACCACTGCCTTGCCAAAGAAGTTGAGGGTAAAGGTGATGGACTGGCCAAGCATGTCTCCAGACCTAAACCCTATTGAGGATCTGTAGTTTTAGCAGCGCTTTACCGCTATATTCGGGCATCAGCGGGGCGCTTTTAACCCCCCACAAGGGGTTAAAAAGGGGTTAAAAGTGACAGTGCGCTGCGCTTCCGAGGCAGTGTTCAGCTGCTTTGGAAGCGCTGCCCATTGATTTCAATGGCAGGGGCAGTGTATACACCGCTCACCGCACCGCCCCAAAGATGCGGCTTGTAGGACTTTTTGTAATGTCCTGCAAGCGCACCGCCTCAGTGTGAAAGCACTCCGGCTTTCACACTGGGGTGGATGGGGGGCAGTTTTTCAGGCGCTGTACAGACACTATTTTTAAAAGCACTTGAAAAACACCCCAGTGGTCTTAGGGGTGTACTCACTTTTGTTGCCAGCGGTTTAGACATTAATGGCCGTGTGTTGAGTTATTTTGAAGGACAGCAAATTTACACTGTTAGGCCTCATGCACACTGGACAGTAAAAAACATTCTAAAAATGTCAGTAGCTTTGCAGTGAGTTCTTCAGCTTTTTTCAGCATTTTGCTCTAGCGTTTTTGAGTGTTTTGAGCAGTAGTTGGTGAGCCGCGTTTTTTGAGCAGTAGCGTTTTTTTTTTTCCTCATTTGATCTAAAACTTCCAAAAACGTTGGTGAGCGAAGTTTAGCCACGTGTTTGAGCGTTTTTGAGGGTTTGAACGTTTTTACAGCTGAAAAACGCCTCTCAGAACCCACTGGTCTTGGGTTTTTTTTACAGCTCAAAAACGTCCCAGCCAAAAACAGTTGATAACAGCCTGTGTGTGCATGAACACATAGGATAACATGATGGAGGGTTTATTGACTGTAGAAAAAAACGTCTGCAGCTAAAAACAGCAGCTGGAAAACAGTCAAAAAACATCCTGTGTGCATGAGGCCTTAGGGCCGGTTCACATCTAGGCGATCCAACTTCAGTGCGACTTTGGGCAACTTACAACGCGACCAGAAGCGACCTCCATGGCAGGCGACTTTGCCTGTGGCCAATCAGAGAAGAGAGGGAGGGGGGTTGGCTTAAAAAATTATTTTCGCTTCAATAAAGATGGGGGATCCAACTTGGAGGCTACTTCCATTGAATTCTATGGGCACAAGTCGGATTAGAAGTCACGTTGAAGTAGCACAGGAACCTTTTGACCCCTTTCACACCAGGGCTGCCCGAGCGTTAGCGGTAAAACACCGCTAATTTGCGGCGCTTTACCGCTCGTTATAGCGGCGCTATGGCACCGCTACTCGGGCGGCAGCGGTGCACTTTTAACCCCGCACAAGGGGTTAAAAAGGGGTTAAAAGTGCCGGTTAGCGGCGCTCCCGAAACGGTGTTCAGGCGCTTTGGGAGCGCTGCCCCATTGTTTTTAATGGGCAGGGGTGGTAGAGGAGTGGTGAATACAACACCGCTGCAAAGATGCGGCTTGCAGGACTTTTTTTACCGTCCCACAAGCGCACCACCCCAGTGTGAAAGCACTTGGGCTTTCAGACTGGGGTGTATTGGGGGGGAGTGCCTGAAAAATGTTCTGGTGTGAAAGGGGTCTTTCTGAAGTTGCCTTGAAGTCGGAGCGACTTGAGTAGTGTATATTAAGATGGCTCTCATTCATTTCAATGGAATGCCTGGACAAGTCGCCTAGGTGTGAACCGGCCCTTATACAAGCTGTCCTCTCACTACTTCACATTGTAGCAAAGTGTCATTTCTTCAGTGTTGTCACATGAAAAGATATAATAAAATATTTACAAAAATGTGAGGGGTGTACTCACTTTTGTGCGATACTGTATATCTCTATACATTTTATATCTTTGGAGTAACGATTGCCTATCTGGGCTTGCAGCTGTGATTGATTGGATTTCTTTACTGCCAGGATGTGCTACATTGTATATTTTTTGTTTTGGTTAAGGCCTCATACACACGGACGTTTTTTAACGCCAGCATTTTCTGGCGTTTTTTGCAGCTCTCCATGTCAGTCAATGGCCCCATAAAAACGCTGATGTTTTTGAGCTGTAGCTGGCGTCGGCGCTAGTGAGCTGAAACTAGAACCCACGGTCAGCGCGTTCTGAGGCTGTAATGTTTTGGCGTTTTTTGCCGCTGACGCAGCAAAACGCCAACTAATATTGTACCGGCGTTAACCAACGTTTTTTGACACCAACGTTTTTAGGTTGAAAAATAGGAGAGGGATGATTTTTTTTAAAAAACGCCTATTGACGCCGACGCTCACTAACGCCGATGCATAACGCCGAAAAACGCAGATTTTTTTTTCCTTGACATCGGGCCAGACGTTTTGTTTATTTTTTAAGAAATGTCCATGTGTATGAGGCCTTAATCTTGATTTGCTATAGTTATCTTAAGCCTCGTACACATGGTTGTATACAACAGGTCGTACTAACGACTGTCGTATATGTAATCGATCGTTCGTATGCGCGATTTGAACAGCCGAACATACGACGGTCGTACAAGGGGAGTTGTATGAGCAGACTAGAAAACTTGGTCGTACCAACAAGCTCTCATACGACCGTTGTATCGTGTGTACAGAGCAGTTGGTACAACAAGTTGTATTGTGCTAAACACGCATGCTCCAAAGTCAGGAATGGCCGGATGCTAATTACATGCACCTGAACATTCTTCTGCGGTCGTACGATCGTGTAGTGCAGTCAGTATGCTAGATGCAACAGCCAACATACGTTTTGCAACGATTGTACGTACGATCGTCGTCCCGTGTGTACGAGGCTTTAGTCTGAGCCCGTTCAATCAGTGTGCATTGGTTCATCTGTTATGTAGCTGGCAGGCTACCACTTTTGGAATCATTTATGCCTAATTGGCTCTTAGACAGCATTCACACCTGAGCAAGTCATTTTCAGGCAGAAAGTCGCATCATTTTACAGTGATATTTACAGCGATTTTGCTGCGATTTTGTATAGGTCAAAAGGTCACCAATGTAAAAAGCAGGAAAACACCCAAATCTGCCCGAAAAAATACTTCCAGAACGTGTTTGAGCTTCAGGTTTTTTCAGGCTTTTGGCTTCAGGTGTTTTGGAGTGGAGATGTGAACCATCTCCATAGACAATCATTAATTTTTTCCTCTCCAACGTTTTGTAGCTTCAGGCTTCAAGCTACAAAACACTCAGGTGTGGATGGGCCCTCAGGGTTAAGTGGTGGTTGTTTCCTGGGATCTGTGTTGGGTTTCCCTAGTGGCCACAGCCAATTGCCTTTTAGGTCTGTGCACCTTTTCTGGTGTGGGATTAGGGTTGCCACCTCATCCCTTTAAACCCGAACACATATGGATTATACAAGTTCTGAGGCTAATTAAATGCAGATAAGTCACCAAGTGAGTTTAATTACCACCGTACTCAGCTACAGAACCTGTGTAATTCATATGTGTTCGGGTTTAAAGGGATGAGGTGGCAACCCTATGTGAGATTGTACCGATCTTGGCATGTGTATCAGCTGTGGTCACTTTGAACGAGGAGCCTCTGAGTTATTTACTCTACCCATTGTGGTATTACTGGCCTTGGCTCTCTTCATCTGTGGTGGCCACCAGCCTAGGGTTGCCACATCATCCCTTTAATCCAGGACACATATGAATTGCACAGGTTCTGTGGCTGATTAAGAAGCCTCAGAACCTGTGTAATTCATATGTGTCATGGATTAAAGGGATGATGTGGCAACCCTACTTATACCAGCATAGTGCATCGTCATTATTAGGCTGTGGTGGGGATCTGGGGGGAGGAGAGAGGGATTTTTGGCTGGTGGAAGGTACCTAGGGTTAGTGGGGCGGGGGTTTGAGAGTGGTTGTTGGTGAAGGGTTGTGGGTTGTTGGGGGAAATGGATCAGGTCTATATGCACTGGCTTATATACTTTTTGATACTTATATTGCTGTGTCGAGAGTTTTAGTCGAATAAATGATGTTTGGACAGAAGCTGCTGTGTAGGGTTGCCACCTCATCCCTTTAAACCCAAACACATATGAATTACACAGATTCTGGGGCTAATTTACTGCAGATAAGGCACCAAGTGAGTTTAATTACCACCTTAATCAGCCAGAGAACCTGTGTAATTCATATGTGTTCGGTTTTAAAGGGATGAGGTGGCAACCCTACTGCTGTGGTGGCGTCTATGCCTTCTTTTGTTTTCTTTTTTGGTACAGGTGTACAATTCTTACCACTAAGGGTGAGTGAATCTGCTTGGTTGCAGTGAATCCAATATGTAATTCAAAGACCTCATTGAAGTCCATGTAAAGGCAATCATGACAGTACATTCTGGCTATAATAGGCAAGTTATTGTAAAGAATAAAAAGCACAGGGAGCTGCGCACTGCCATGTGGGACATGTACAATGTGAAAAAATAAAACATAATAAAATAATGCTATACGGCAGCAAGAGTCTCTTCATGGGACTTTGAGGACAACATTGAAACTACACAAATCCTTAAAATAATACCCTTGGGGATGCCTTTATGCTGTACTTGGTGTTACAGAACAGTATGCATTTCACAGACAGTCACAGCAACAGCGTACAATGTCAGCAAATATTTGGCTATGGATTTTTTTTTACCTTTTTAATCAGCTTGACTTACATACAGCAGCAACACTCCAATCTGATTCATTTCAGTTTTTTAAGGCTTTTCGCAGATAGTTTAGCAGTAACACATGAGTCGGTCATAAACTCAAGTTGCCTGGCAGATACAAACTAGGCAGTAGTCTTCTGAGGCTGTCCTTATTCTCGTTGATGCAAAATTATTCTGCTACTGGTTGATTTCTATTAAACACCTGTTAAGAATAGGGGAAATTCAGTTTATCTAGCAGTGTAAAATTGGCCAGCAGTAAAACATTTTCAATGGGCTGAAATGTAGTAGAGACGAAGAACACAAACTAAAAGAATTAAGAGACTTTAGAGCAGTGGTTCTCAACTCCTGTCCTCAGGACCCACCAACAGGCCAGATTTTCAGTATTACCTTGGGGAGATGCAGACTAGATTACTGCAATCACTGAGCAGCAAATTATATCACCTGTGATGTATTTCAGTTATCCTGCAAACCTGGCCTGTTAATTAGCCAGTAGCAAGATAGATTTAATCAAGGACAATAGGTCTAACCAGAGCATGCCTAACTTCTGTAACAGCTATGGGGATGGTGGGTGTGATGGATGTGAGCAATATAATTTGCCGTGGTTTAGGTGCACTTCGCTTTATTTCAAATGATGCAGCTGTGTACTGCAAACAAAAGGTGGCAATTTTGTTGTGTACAGATGGTCAGTACCAAGTAAATGTTGCACTTTGAGCACCCCAAACTTAAAGTGTATCTGTAGTCAAAATTTAAAGCAGTAGTAAACCGCTGGGTGTTTTTTTTTTTAAACCTGAAAGGTCACAATGGTCATGAGAAGCCAGCTCTAGAGCTACTGAAATTCTGGGACTTGTAGTTTGTGGAGTGCTGGAAAACTGTCCCTCCCTGGTTAGTATACTGGCTAATCTGCAAAGGTGAACTCTACAATTATAGTATTATTTTAGGAATTTGTTACAATTTAATGCCGTGTTTAAGGATTAACATAAATCATAACAAACTTCCCTGACATTTGTTCTTTAACCATCCCAAGACGGTGGTAAGACTGTCCAAGATTGCATCTGACTTGACTAATCCAGTGGAAAGTGATAGTAAATGTGGAATACAAATTCTTTATGTATGTCTGCCAAGCTCGAGATGAAAGAATCATTAGAGAGAAAGATCTGGTTGTCTGCCCAGTCTTTCTTCTTCGAAAAGTTATGAAGACGGTAAACGAATGTCAATTATTAAATGAGATATTAATAGATCTCCTCGTGGCTGCAAGGTCAGGTTTGTTCAGTCAGCCTGAAGTTAAAGAGTACCTGTCAAACAGAAAGCTCAATGGCAGATATAATTTTTGGGTGGGACAACGCAGCCTGAAACTTTGCTAATTTCTTGGGATCTTAAAGAACACAGACAACAGTTTTAGGAATTGAGCAAAAATTTTGTGAGTATTATATATACACATACACTATATTACCAAAATATTGGGAGGCCTGCCTTTACACGCACATGAACTTTAAGCCTCGTACACACGGTTCGATTGTAGTAGGACCGCGCTTCTAATTTTTGTCAAGCCCATGTCCATGATTTTGTAAAGCATACTGACTATCCGAGAAATTTTCGTTCAACCGAACTCAACGTCAGAAGTGACGTCGTGTTTTGAATATTTTTGCATCTTTTTTTCCTTTCTGAGAATGGGTAGTCTCGGTTGTATGATTTTTTTTGTACGAAAACCGTGCTAACGGAACTAATCAGACGTGGCGTCGTTGTGAGACAAAAATTTACTAGTCTGCACATCCAGCTTTTGTTTGACGAAAAATGTCAATCGGCTGTCAAAAGGAGCATACTAATGATAAAAATTTTGGACGACAAGCTGTCGAACGACAATTCCCTTCCATAATTCGCACCATGTGTATGGGCCTTTAGTCTGTAGGGTTAAATATTGAGTTGGGCCACCCTCTGCAACTATAACAGCTTCAACTCTTCTGGGAAGGCTGCCCACAAGGTTTAGGAGTGTCTATGGGAATGTTTGACCATTCTTCCAGAAGCACATTTGTGAGGTCAGGCACTGATGTTGGACGAGAAGGACTGGCTCGTAGTCTCTGCTATAATTCATCCCAAAGGTGTTCTATTGGGTTGAGGTCAGGACTGCAGGCCAGTCAAGTTCCTCCGCCTCAAACTTGCTTATCCATGTCTTTATGGACCTTTCTGATCACAAAGTAGGCTTCGTGATTTCTTTGCTTTCTGAGAGAGCATTGGCCTGGGCAAACCCTCTATGGAAGACACAAAACCCTGTCGTCCTGAGTTACTCAGAGTTTGTGTGGAAAAAATATTTGAAAAAGCAGCGCAGGTTCTATGATTATACCCTTAGATCCTATACACACTATACAACATTTGTTGTTTGATTTCCTTTAGATTTACCAAAACCATGTAGTGCAAGGGCCTGCCTGATTGCATACAAATTGAAACTCTTAAGATTTGACTTCATATTAGATGATTTTGGTAAACCTGAAGGAAAAAAGCTACAGAAAATTGTATAGCATGTATTAGGCTTAACTTTGAATTCTTAAATAAAGTGCAATAGTGCTAAAAATAAATCAATCAAAAATATAAACAACCTCAACAAATATACTGTGCCAATCAATTATGAATTGTGCAAGAGCTGCAAAGCAATTGAGCAAAATAGCAAAAAAAGTGTGCAAAAACTGCAAAGACAATTGTGCAAAAAGTGACAAAAAAAGAAATTGTTATGTGCAAATATGTCAAAAATAAAACAGTTCTTTTATACAGTCCAAACCAGGAGCAGACTGACCATTAGGGCACTCGGGCACTGCCCAAGGGCCCTTGGCCAGTAGGGGGCCCTATGAAAGGCTCCTGGTACTTCAGTCCCAAGGAATCTGTGCTGATCCTGGAGCCCAGTGCCGGAACAAGCTCCAGCACTGAGCTCCGGTAACTAGCCTGACAGGGGCATGCTAAGATGGGCACCCAGGACACCTTCCCCACATCTGTTGCAGGGTGCCCGGGTCCTCCACGCTGCGATCCTCCCTCTGTAGCAGCCAACGCCGGCACCTCTCCCCATTGAGTCTGCATATTACACAGAGGATCCTCCTGCTCGGCTCTGATGCATACAAACAGGAGGAGGAGTCAGTAGGAGAGAGAAACATTCACTACAAGAGCTGCGCTGAACATCTGAGGTTTGTGAATAGTTTTGTTGATAGGGAGGGAGACGCAGTAACAAGGAAGGGGGACAGGATGCACACATAGAGAAGTGCTGGGGAGTGATTTTAGAGGGGAAAGGAATTGTGCTA
>BLSH010274037.1:584899-612213 GCA_018402905.1 Glandirana rugosa
CTCTCTCTTACACTCACCCCCTCTCTCTTACACTCACCCCAATTTTATAGACAAATGATACTATTTACAGTCGCGCGGGGGGCGCGAAATCTTTTCTTCTTCCTGGGGGGGCATGACAGAAAATAATTGAGAAGCACTGAAATAGGGTAAGATGATTCAAGAAAAAGGTAAAGATTGAAGGTGATCACAGGAATTTGGAAGTATGGTTACAAAAAATTGCTAGGCCTTTGCTAAATTTTTCAATAGAAATAATGTCTTGAATGATATCTCTATTTCTAATGAGTATGATTAGTAATTTATTCCAGTAGTTAAAGTTAAGGTATCAGGAATGTCAAATACCATCTGGGGAAGGTTATATTGTTATTCTTAAGGTAATTAGAGTTCAAAGAATTGGGTAAAAATAAAATGGGTAAACATTGAACGGATTATAAATCTAGAATTGTTTATATTGGTTAACCACTTCAGCCCCGGAAGGATTTCACACTTTAGGACCAGAGCCCTTTTTGCGATTTGGCACTGCGTCGCTTTAACTGACAATTGCGCGGTCGTGCGACGTTATACCCAAACAAAATTTGCGTCCTTTTTTCCCACAAATAGAGCTTTCTTTTGGTGGTATTTGATCATCGCTGCGTCATTTCTGATCGCCGCTATAAACAAAAGAAGAGCGACAATTTTGCAAAAAAAAAACAAATTTCTTACTTTTTGCTAAAATACAAATCCAAAAAAAAATACAAAAAAACTTTTTTTTCATCAGTTTTGGCCGATTTATATTCTTCCTCATATTTGTGATAAAAAAAATCACAATCGGCGTTTATGGATTGGTTTGCGCAAAAGTGGCCGTGTTTACGGATGATGAGAATTAATTTCTGGGGTTTTTAATTTTTTTTTATTTTTTACTAGTAATGGCGGCGATCTGCAATTTTTAGCGGTACTGCGATATTTCAGCAGACATGTCGGACCATTTTGACACTTTTTTGGGACCATTGGCGTTTATACAGCGATCAGTGCTATAAAAATGCACTGATTACTGTGTAAATGCCATTGGCAGTGAAGGGGTTAACCTGCAGGGGGCGCTCTTAGGGTTAACAGTGTTCCCTGGGCGTGTTCTAACTGTGGGGGGACTGCCCTAACAGGAGAAGGGAAGTGATCACACCTTCCATGTAGAGGAAGGCTGTGATCACAGCCCTTCCCCCTTCTCAGAACGGAGGTCCATGTTTACTTACACGGACCTCCATTCTTTCACTCCGGGGGGGGGGGGCATCGCGGGTGGCCGGCGGAGATCGACTCCGCCGTACCCGCTCCCTGGCCCTCCCCGGACACATTGAGCGCGCGGGCGCGCCTCCGGCAGCGCGCGCTCACTGGGCTTGATCTCGCGGCCGCCGTCATATGACGATGATCCGCGTTACAGAGCCACTTTGTCGCCGTCATTTGCCGATCAGCCGTCGGCAAGTGGTTAAATGGTATATACCAAACAAATGCTGATGTAACAACGTAAAATCCAAGGAAGTGTACTGTAATTGTATAAAGCACTCTTTCTGCAGCAAAACAAGGAAAGCTTCACAGTGATCACTGACTTTAAGCTGTGGAACTACAAGTAGCAACAACCCAATATAAAGTATGAATGCTTGTACTCCGCTTCTGTTCCCGAAGTTAATGACTAGGCCTTGCTTACATTAGATGTGAAGAATCAGACTATACGTGCAGAGTGTCTGTTAGGATGGGCTTTCACCCGCTCACCACACAGGAACAGAGGATGCAGATGATGTATCCACTGCTAAGGATGATGGTGATGATAAGGATGGAAATTATGTTGATCACTCCAGTCTCTGGCTTCTAGGATCGGCCTCCACCACCTCTCACTGTGGTTCTCCCGGATCAATCGCCCATTCGGGATGTATGGTTCAGGAACAGACCCTGCATTTTCCCTCACTTTCATCACTACAATAGTCACCAAGCCAATTAAAGAGGATGAATCTCCCAAGTGGGGACACAGACAGCAATGCAAATCTGTCAGGGGTTCTAATCCTTGACCACCCAAGACAAAATTAATAAAAAAAGTGTTTCCCTTTCAATGGGGCTCAAGGCTGCTCAGGAGGGACTGTTGAAATAAAGGTATTCCCTATCACAGTGCAATAATCATGGTGTCTTCTTTTCTATAAAAATCCTACTTTTGCTTTGCTTTACTAAGCTACTAAGCTTGCTTTACCTTACTACAGGGCCACTCTTAAATATAATTTGTCAAGCCATCTCTTTCTTGATGGGTGGCCTAAAATAGTACAAAGATGCATCATGCTGACACACGTATTACTCTACGGTCCTTGTCATTATTTGCCCATTGCATTCTTTAGAACTGAGGCTCTAGGTATCCCTGAGCAATGCTATACACACACACATGCACATTCCTTTCTAGTTTCTCCTCCTTCCGTGCCTGACTGGCACAGCACAAGGTCTAGCCTCATTCTCTCTCCAAATTGTCACCACGGCCATGACATCATCCTTCTGCTCCGTGTCATCCTATTGGACTCTCTTGCGGACAACTTTGATCTTTTTTCAGCTTTAATGAGACATTAATTAATAACACCTGCGGGAAGAATTCCGAACATCTCGCCCCCTTTTTTTTTCTCCCCCCTGGCTAGACAATGCTTAAATTTGTCATCCGCGTCCAAAGACGTACAAAAGGAATAAATAAAATATTAAGCAAAAGACAGGCTTATTACAAAACATGTCTTGTTATGGTAACTTTCATTTTTGTGGTGTACTGCCCTGCAGGATTCATCGTCTCTGATCCGTGTCAGATGTCTTCGTAAGTGAAGCCGTATAGCGCTGTCAGGGAAAGATATATTTTAAAACATAATTGCAGTAAATAGGGCTAAAATACAAACAGATTCTAATGTAAAAAGCTTTGCGGCAGAATATTTTTTTAAAATATTACTCATAACCTTCTCTGGCCCTTCACACATTGTTTTTATTATAAAAGTGTTTTTTTTTTCTTTTTTTCTTAAATAGGAACTTATTTCATAAAAGATACAAAATAATTATATTTTAAATCTGCATGTTTTCACGGTTCGTTTTACCTTTCACCTTCAGGCACCGTGAATGAATGCAAAAAGAGAACGTAATTGTGATTTCCTTCCCATCTGCGGTCACACAAGGCAAGTATTTGTAGATTACATGACTAGGGTATTAAAAATTATTGTCTCCAATACTGTTTGACCACCACACCATCATTTTTTTTATACTTAAGTAACCACACATGACACAAATTGGAATTTAATGGCCAAAGCAGTCCTTTATTAACATAATAAATAACAGGATGAATGGAGCCCCAAGGTCTTTTTATGCAAATCAACTTAACAGAGTAAAACCGAAAGGTAGACCTCCAGCCACAACAATACCAAATTGGATACAATAACACCAATAAATGTAGATACAACCATGGACCACCCACGGTTGACTGTCACTGAACCAAACAAAATAACGGTAGCCATACCTAAGACAGATCCCTGCCAATGTACATTTTGCCCATAATGACCATCTTCAAGGACCTTCTACTTTGCCAGCTGCTATGACATATCCCCACCAAACCTGTAACTGTCACCAAAAGAATGAAAAATCATTCACCAAAACTAACGAAGGCAGGGAGAGTGGGAAGTTTTCCTGGCACTAGCTCTCACTGAAGACTTTCCAGGATCCACGACACTTCCACTAACCATCCCCTGAAGCCCCTCCTGTTCTTGCCTGACCCAACAATCTGGTAAGTACCCCTTGATTCCTGCTTACTTTAACCAACAGAAAAAAACCTCCTATGCAAACCCTTTTTAACCCAGTCATGTCAGCCCTCTGTTCAAGTTTCTCATTATTTACTGCAGACCTAAGTTTCATGACAACAGAACAGGAAGGTATGTATGTAACAATTTATTGAAGCAGGATATTGTGACATACTGAGCTGATCAAGTCAATTTAAAGTTAAAGAGGAACTAAAGCTAAAAGTACCTTAGTTCCAATGGTTTGATGCTATCATCTTCACTTCGGCTTCTTTCAGGTGCTAGTCTTCTTCATTGGCTGGTGTGGGATGACTTAACTCCTACGCATGCACAGGATTGCAGTCACCCTAGCACACAGACAGTGTGCCAGAATGTAAACTGAGCTGCGTATGTCTGTGTGGACAACATGTTTAGTCTAAATTGGAGGTACGGGAGGAAGACTGTGAAGGCACAGGCCAATTGAAAAAGGTATATTTAATTTATAACAAGAACAGTGGAAAAATAATACAGGGTGCAAAAAAAAGTTTCAGAAACCAGTTGGTGGGAAACTATTACCCGCAAGCAGTCATCCACAGCACGAAGGTCACAAGATCTCTAGGTTCCACTTGTTGCTGACATTTTGTACATTTTATTGCCTTAGGTTAGCTATAATATGGACACAAAGTCTTTTTTTAAACTTGTACCTACAAGCCTATAATAAAGCTTAACTGTAGGTACAGTGAATAACTTGCACTGTTTAGGAGATATTCACACCGGATGCAACCGGTGATGTCACCGGCGCATGCACTCTGAAGGGATGGCATACCCGCACTGTCCCTTCAGAGCTCTGTGCTTCGGTCATGACTTCCACACACATGCGCATAAGTGATGTCTTTGTCAGATGGCCAGAGCATGCAAACCCAGAAGGAAGACCGGGTGGCGATGGAAGCCCTGTCAGCAGTGACACTGCGCTGCTGGAGGGCTTCGTTCTAAGGTAAGCATTTCATAATGTGCAAGTATGCGGATCCATTGTCTTGCAGGCTTTTTTTTTTTTTTAAAGGCTACGGTTTACTACCACTTTAATAATCAGAAGCAATGCTTCCAATTTCTGAAATCTCTTTGAAAGCCAACTCCATAGGTGAGAATGGATGAACATACTACGCAAGTGCCGCTGTCAGGGTCTGGTGACTGTTGCAGCAGATTCCAGTGTTCAGGTGACCGAATGAACAGATGGATACTATCCTTGCTGTTCTTGGGTAGATACTAAGGTTTGCCATACACTAATAGATTTCTTTCATTCAGAAATTCAGACAAACAGCATAGATGGATTAATCATTCTGAAGGGGTATTGTGTTCTGACAGCCGTGATCGCCAGTTATCAGAATACCCAAACAGCGCCTGCAGGTGATTGAGTGCAGGCGTTGTTTGGCCAACACATTTCAGCCCGTCTCCTTACTCCTTACTCAATTGACTTTTGTGCAGAGCCACCCACTGTTAGAATTTTGGCAGATTTCTCTGACTCAAAATTTCTAACAGTATATGGCCAGCCTAACCATCTATGACTGGCCATGCTTAGTGGATTAATGCTGCAAGCTGATGAAATGACCAAATGCCTCTGAAAAGCTTGCAACTTCAAAATAGATGTATACCCCATCACTAAAATCTCAAGTGATCCTAACATATGAAAGCGACTTTGTCGCTGGATTCAAAATATATAGCAAAGCATCATGTACAAAAGAAGAATCTTTATACATAACTGTTCCACCATATGTTCCTCTGTCTTGCAGAACCATGCCCTCTTTACATATGACACCTTTCTGAGTTTTGTCAGATGCCTGCTCCTGTACTGCATGCTATGGTTCCATCCACTGGCAACTATGTCACTACAAGACACAGTGTTGTCATAGGAGTCAGCATAAGTAACTGCAGCCCCTGGTGGAAGACACAGACATCCAAAACATTGGGAAGAGTCAAATATGACGATCATTTAGGCAATTATAGTTATCTTTCCCTCAGCAGTGGTGTCCCTGGTCCTTACCTAACACTCACTCCAAGCGTGTCTGAATGATGCAAGAGACCCCATGGAGGGGTTCCACACCAAGATAGCTGCAGGAGATCTTGAGAGAATACAAAGTCCAATCGGACAGCAAGCTTCTCTGTTATACAGGAAAAAAGTATATAGTGGCGCTAGAAGGGTGTATTGAGAGCACATATCAAATAAACATCATGATATAATGAGTCAGATCCACATAATGGGAAATGGCAAAACACGTAATTATAGAAACATCACAGTATAATATATAAGTCCATAAGAGAAGTCCATAAAAGAGTTTTCAAAACAGCACTTGATGGCAGCACCCTTAGAGTGAAGCAGTAGACTCTATGGGTATAAAGCAGGAACAGAGGGGCGCCAGACTAAGTGCAGTGTTTAAAATCAATGGTTTAATGAAAATGACAAATGGTAACTCACATGATAACTGGATAATACAGGCATAATATACATAAAAATGTCTCTATCAGGGCCTGTCCAGACTGTGCTGATGCCCTGGAAGCCTAGTGCACAAGCTGTATTCCCTTGATGGAAGCAGGAAACGGACGATCGGCACCGTAACCAGGGTGGAATGCAAGATGGCGCCAGACTGGACGTGATGTCACACGGAAGGCGTGTAGGACGCGCTGACGTGGAATGGGCGGTAATGCGTTTCGAAGCAACAGCTTCTTCTTCAGACCTGAGGGCTTCTCTGTTAAATTGTCAGAGTCCATAGAGCAGTGGTCTCCAAACTTTCCAAACAAAGGGCCAGTTTACTGTCCTCTAGACTTTAGGGGGACCAGACTGTGGCTATTGGAAGTAGAATATGTCCCCCATCCTTGGTGTCTCGGGGAGGAATTGTGCCCCATCGTTGGTGTAATTGGGAAAAACTGTACCCCATTGTTGGTGTAATTGGGAGAAACTGTACCCCATCGTTGGTGTCAATGGGGGATTTATGCCCTAATGTTGGTATCAGAGGATGAAATATTGCCCCAGGGGCTGAATAAAAGCAAGCAAAGGGCCGCATCCAAGGCGGCTGCAGTTTGGAGACCACTGTCCTAGGGGATAAATTTCCCTTACAGAGTCCATTCCATGCCACCTACAGGACGGAGGGAAAATAACACCTGCCTACACACTTCCAGTAGCTAACACTTATTTCCAGTAGCTAACACTCCCACGCTGTCACCCTTAGGAAGCTGGTCTAGAGCAATATCATGCAACTGCTGCTGGAGTGCATGCATGTAGACAGGACATGATCACAGATGAGCAGCAATGGGCTGCAAAAAATTATGACAAAAAACAGTATATTTTAACAGAATTGCTTATGATACACAGTGTTTAGCAAAATGAATGTGATCCAGTTAGGATTTACAAAAGATCTACAATTTATAGCAAATATTGACACATCATTCCGCTATTGTGTAATTCCCAGCAGAGTAGCTTTGGTCATACAGGGACCTAAGCCAATTGTTTAGTCATCTTCGGGTGACAGAATTAACAAGTGCTAAAAGTTATTTTTGTCTTGTCATGTTCAGCTTTAGCATTGTGGAGTGACGGGTGACAAGACTTTGCTTGTTGTCAATCATCTGCAAGAAGGGATGTCATTTCCCCAGAATTCATAGAGCTGCCATCTGCTAAAAAAGCAGCACTTCCTTGCCTCTGATCCAGGTGTCTTTAAAGTGATTGATGAAGGATGAGTATGGTGGGGGTCAGAATAATCTGGCAGCGGGGCCATGCCTTCTTTTGTAACCTTCATTTTTATCCCCTAAATCTGTTTTGACAGCTTCAAAGCAAAATGGCTTTACAATGAATTGTAGGGCAATGATTACCATATATGAGATTACAGTCCAGTCTGGGAAGGTGGTTAGTGTTTGCAATTTTCCATCATCCATGACACATTATGAATCAGGATTTAATAACAGAGTTATAACATTTGCAAAGCTGCCATCGTGCACTGTAATAAACCAGCGCAAGCAGAATACCAGGAGGCAAGTTTTAAAAAGCCCTTCGGCCCCTTGCGAAACCGGGCAGCCTCGTCCTTCCCCCCACTTTAAATCTATCCCAAAATGGCACACCTCTCAAGGAACTTCAAAGGCCTGGCGGCTTGTCTTTGTGTATGTGCGTGTGTTTTAATCCTGTGCCTGCCCAGATAGATATGACGTCTAGAGACAAACTGGGCCCGGGCATTGTCTTGCAGCAGTGTGAGGCGATGTACGTCTCCTAGGATCTCTGGCGTGCAGCATCCAAGCATGCTTTCATGTCCTTGCTCAACTCAGCTGGAGATGAGAGATCCTTCTCAGGCACTAAGCAGGGGAGATGTCACTGCCACAGAGCAGAAGGGACATGGGGACGAAACAGAGAGAGACAGAGAGGATGGAGCCACTGTAATAACAAGACTTGTGTGTACAACTGCCAAGGCTGGCAGTACATCAACAATTTTCTTCTGACTCCTTGTAATAAAGTTTTTGTTTTGATTAGCTGCAGACGAAAAACAACTGACGGTCCTTAATCAATAAAAATGACATTTTGATAGATGATGGTTTTGAGATCATAAAAGAGCCATTATGTTTGATTTGTTGTTTCCTTCAGCATTAATTGGTAGTCACCCTTGCAATATTGACTAGGAGTGCACTGATGGGGAAAAAGTACAAACTAACAACAGAATTTCATGAATCTATCGAACGTACATTCATGTTGTTTGGGACATCAAATGGAAAATACTTTTATATCTTTACTTTTATACATTATTATTATATAGTATTTATATAGTGCAAATAGTTTGCATGACTGCTGAAGAAGCTAGTGCTATGTCTGTGTAATGTCCCTTTACCCCTGGGAGGTTGATGAGGATTCCAAGATGACTTATTGGGCTAGCATCTCAAACCTCATGGCAGAATTCTTGACTCTTTTTAGGGTGGAAGTAATTGGGCGCTAGTGCCTAAAGAATGTTTAAAGAGTATATTTATAATAAGCTCAAGAAGAACGGGTTAGGGCACAGGATACCCAAAAAGTAACAGGACATCTCCACTACACACAGTCAAGACAGGCTATGGACCTTTAAGCTGAGACCTGTAATCTGTATTTCTCAGACTGCTGAGCAGTTTTAGGTCGGATAAATACATTTTTAGTCGAGCCACCAGAGTTTCTGCATTGTCCACCAAGTGGAATATTCTACCCAGCTCTCTAAGACACTCTTCAGTGGTGAAGCTCCTTCCACTGGTGTGCTCCATTAAACCTCCAGCTTCACTCCTCCTGGATGTACCTCCAGCAAGACAGCACAAGACATTCAAGGCCCAAAATCAGGCCCACTCTTCGCTTCATTCTCTCCAGGCACCTGACCTGGGAGGCAGAGGCCTAAAACATGGCCTCCCACCCTGACAACAGCCCAGAGGCAAGGACACGTTACCTTTTTGGAAGGTCTCTCCCAATTTTTATACCTTCCCTCAGCATTGTTTACTGGCAATAAACCTCCTAGTGGTTGGCCAGGGAATTATAAATATTCATCATTTGGAACTACTGTATCTTCTTGCTCTATTGCCAGAGCCACATCCCAACATCCGACAGACGCAAACAATAATCTGAGTTTATAGACAACGCAGTGAAAGAAGAACTATAACAATTAAGAACTCAGGCTGGCTACAGCCTAGCTACAACACTAATGTTAGGCTTGGGACACTCCTGCTTAGGGCAGAGTCCCTACTCACGGTAAAACTATTATAATAACAATGTCACAAAATTAAAGTGGACCTAGCAACAGATAGACTTTCCCAAGTTAAAGTGTATCTAAACCTATGAACAAAAATGTAATAGACTGCAGCTTACCAATCATTATTATATTATTATACAGGATTTATATAGCGCCAACAATTTACGCAGCGCTTTACAACTTGAGGGTAGACAGTACAAATACAATACACTTAAATACAGTAGGAATCAGAGGGCCCTGCTCGTTAGAGCTTACAATCTAAAAATCCTTATATCAGGATATTCACTATGCCCTGTGAATAGGCACTGCTGTGTCACACATTTGACAGAGCCTGCCTTCTGCTCTACAGAGGTGCTGAGAGGAGGAGTTTCAGGAGGCGGAGTCAGTACAGAAATTACTGCTTGCAGGCAACACGGTACCATGGGATATGTAGTCCTAAGAAACTGAAAGTAAACAGCAGAGGCAAAGCATGCAGGGAATCCAGGAAGTTGTGGAAAGAGATGGCCAGCAGACAGGCAGGACTCACAACATAAAACAATATGTTTCCATCTAAGGATTGGTAAACTTCAATCTACTATGGGGGAAAATAAAAAAATAATCTATCAGGGCAAAATAAAGGAAAAGACCTAAAAAAGACTAATGCAGCCATCCTTATCTAAGGATTAGTAAGCTGCAATCTATTATATTTTTGTTTATGGGTTTAGATACACTTTAACATTAAAACGTCTATCTGATGCTAGGTCCACTTTTAATTTTCTGACATTGTTATTATAATAGTTTTACCATGTGTAGGGACCAGGCTATAAGCAGGGGTGTCTCAAGCCTAACATTAGGGATGTAGCTATGCTGTAGCCAGCTGGTTTCCCCATCCACACTTTCGAGGTGGATGAGAGAATCACTCCCACTGAGCTATTGTGTTCTGATAGCAAGGAGACTTCCCAGCTATCAGAATACACTGATCAGCGCTGCTGGCTATATCCGGCAGGACTGATCATGGGGAAATCTTAAAACAGGCTGATTGTACAGAAGTTGATCGGTAGATCGACTTCTGCACAACCAGCCTGCACATACATGGATCAAAATTGGCCAGTCCCGGCTGAACTGGGCTTATTTTGCTCCATGTGTGCCCATCTTAAATTAGATTGTCATATATAACCATTGTATTTATTGCTATTACAATGACATGCACAAATCAATGACAGGCTGTGGCGGTACACATCTGTATATTTACATGCGCGCCCACTGGACCAGGCAGTTTGCATCCAGGGCTGTACCCATGTTTGTATGCATATAATGCTCAGATGTGCAGTAACCAGCATATAGCCACAGCTTGCCACTGCTTTGTACAATCTGCTTTACGCAAACACCTGTGACTTCTGGGTGCAGAAATATGCTTCTTTATTACAGTGCATGACCCTCTGTGCTCATGTGAATGATCACTTACAATACACAGAGCTTAAGCAAACTGTCATCTAGTTAGGGTTTACATGAACTTAAATGATGGTGGTATCCATTTGTTGAGTCGGGTCAGAGTCTTGGAGACAAACGTTTGCTGGCTTCAGAGAGACAATGAACGCGTTCTGAGTCAGCAGCAGCCATGTATTTATGGTTCATCTGTAAATGTTTCCATTTGGGAACTATATTTGCCACAGACGGCTAAGTTAGACATCGAGCCCTCTTCAACAAGACGTGCTTTGCTCGCTGTGAATCACTTTCCTCTTGCAAGGGTCTTAACAAATCTACAAGACCATCAAAGAGTGAAAAAAATAAAAGTATTTTCATTCAATTATTGTGCATTCCACCATGGAGTCTCTTTAAAGTGGGCTTACAGCTGCATGTAATGTTATGGCGGGAACTGTCTGCAATTTTTATCTAAAATCTGAGCATTTATTAATAAAGCAAAGTCTCCAAAATAACAAAAGAGGCATGTTGTTTGAAGCGGGGCTGCACCATTGTTTTCTGTAACATTCAATTGGATTGCACAACAAATTTAAGCTTGTCCGAGTATCCTTAAAAGAAATATGCATTGAGAGAAATATGCCGACTGCCATTGGCAACTGCCATTTTGTTGTAAAAATATTAGATGTTTGGCTGACTAAGGCTGGCCATACATGGTTCATATTTTCATTCATCCAGCAGGCCGAACAAAAAGAAACCAAAGAAGGTGGATGGAGGAATCCTTGCCGCCGGGACATTGTCTTCTGATAGTGGCACCCACTGCTGTCAGAATGCCCTGATCAGTGGCTGTAGCCTCTGACTATTGTAAACGTTTCCAACAGGTGCCTTCGAAAGAAGTTGATTAAAGCCCCTAGCCCCTTCAGGACTAGCTGGATTTTTATCAGTGTTTCACAATTTTAACACTAACCTAAACCTAGCACGCAGGTAAGGAAAGTCAGAATAAATTCAAACATCCTCATTTGCATATTTGTTCAAAGTGTTGTGCTACCCCCACGGGGCAGCTGATTTTAACTGGTTTTCCACAAAACAGCACAGAGACTACCAGCCACCCAATTGCTGATAAAACATGTAACAGGAGAGGGGTTGGGGACATGGGATACTCCAAACGATAAGCAATTGGCTGTGAAAGGACAATTCTCTTCCTAAGCAACTGTGAAAATTGGACAGTCTAAGGCATCACAGTTGGGGACCATAAGGCAAGTCTCTTTGGCATCTGGTTACTCTGCACCACTGCACAACTATTGGTACCCAACTGCAATCTCAGGAATCCTGCACAGTACAGGAAGACACTCTTCTCTCTAAGCTTACAGTCCAGGATTTTGCTAAAGACAAGGAAATGGCCAGTTTCTGAGACCCTATGAGAGCAGTCTCAGTCCAAGCAACCTCTGACACTTATACACTATATTACTAAAAGTATTGGGACACCTGCCTTTACACGCACATGAACTTTTTTTTTTTCAGTTTCAAAAGCTTTATTGAGTTTCACGATTACATGAATCGAAAAGTCATACAATAAGAAAAGATGAGCATTGTCAGCTAAGCATACTAGAAAATATGTGACATTGCAGAATGGTAAGTAATTAGAATAACTGTTGAAAGAACATTGCATTGTTGTTCCGGTAACCTTATGATATACGGAAAAGGTTGTAAATGGAGTTAGAAATGGGAAATATTCCTGATACCTGGTTTAATTTACTGTACGTTTGGGTCTACGGGAAGGAGGCGAAGCCCAGTCCGACCACCCCGGTGTGGAGCTATAGCTGTGGCCAGTAGGGCCCCACGTGCTCCCCTATAATCAGACCCCGGCTCATAGAAGTGGTACATAAGGGTTTTAAACAATGTGTTCGAAGTTGTAACTATACCAATTGTCACGCACATGAGCTTTAATGGCATCCCAGAGTTGGCCAACCCTTTGCAGCTATAACAGCTTCAACTCTTCTGGGAAGGCTGTCCACAAGGTTTAGGAGTGTGTCTATGGGAATGTTTTGTTGAAAGAAGCAACAGCAAGTAGCTTTCTCTATTGTGAACAGGTAGCACTGCAGTATGATAGTCTGTAATCTATGGTACAAAGTAATAACAGGATGTACCTTCGGTATCTCAGTATGTATTTGTTTGTTGTTCTCTTCCTGTCTATGAAGGCATGTATAATATACCTCCATGAAAGTAAAGTATTCTCTGCATACAACAAGCTTCCAAGCACATAATTCAATACTCTGACAACAGGTTTTGGGCCCAGGCATTGGAGAGGAGACCCAGCAGGCACCCAGCACATCCAGCAAGCACTCAGGCACTGGAGAAAAGAATTCTGCAAATCTGTGAGTACTGTATACAGGCTGCTGAAAGATGGCAAGCGGTTCAGATGTAAAGATTGCAAAAGCAATGCTGAACAATGCCAATTACCAGCTATGGAAGTTTAAAGTACTACTAAAGGCAATATACATATTTTTAGTAAATCCTCATATTAATACCTGAAAGTTACAAATGGTAATAAACATAATAACTGAAATTATTATTTTCCTGCCATATAGCTGCAATTGTGGTCTGTAATCCCCCATTCATTTCTTCTTTGCTGTACACTACAAGTGATAATGGGAGGAGTTCAGCAGAGCAGAGCTCAGATGTCATTTCCTTTCAGTGAAGTATCTTCTCTATCCCACAGTCCTCCTGTCTTCTATTATGTCAGTCTATTTTACATAACACACACCCATCTGCCAATCAATAGCTGGGTGTGTGCTATGTAAAAAAGTACAAGTCAGTACAGGTTACTTTGCACACTGATCAGTCTATTAGTCTGTTTGCTTCTCCCTGCCTGCTCTCCTCTGGTAATTTGTAAAATGGCAGAACAAAATCAAACCTAGGAGCTGGCTGTATAGACAGAGCAGTGAGCAGGCAAAGGCGGGACATATGTGGGAGTGGGCGGGGCTTCATGGACCAATTGTGGGTGGAGCCAAACTGGGACTTATATGTATAGTAAAATGCCTAAAATGACCCTGTGCTACAAGAGCCCCTCCCCCAGTGATGTCAGGACGTTTTTGCAGAGAGAGATAGCCGCAAATGGGGACAGCAGGTGTTCTGTTCAACACAGGCAATTTGAAAACGAGGAAGTAAAGTTGTCACCTCACTAAAGGAAGTGCACATGAGAGCTGGAGACAAGGTAGAGATCTCAACATCATTACTGCTTTTTGCAAAACAATCAGTGACATGTTTAACAGACTATATAGGTGCATAACATATTGATTTCTTCATTTTGACCATTGTTCTACTTTAAGCTAGAAATGCTTTAGAGCAAGGATGATTTGTGGCAAGTGCTGAATACAGACAGACCCACAAATGGAGAGACAAAGGACTGGGACAGGAAGGATAGACAGGCAAAAGCAATTATAAGCTTATTAGTGGAAGATGACCACCTTATTCACATAAGAACAGAGAAAATGGCCAAGGGTATGTGGACTTCATTACAAAAACTGCATTAGCGTTCAAGCCTCAATAGTAAGCTGTTTTTGCTACGAAAGTTGTATAAGATGAGACTAAAAGAAGGGCAGCAAATATGTAACTACGTGAAAGCTATGCTAAAAATCATAGAGCAGCTACGGGCCATCGGAGACGGCATCAAAGATAATCATATTGTTGCCCTGCTTCTCTGCAGCCTTCCAGAGACATGTACTGCTCTTATCGATGCTTTAGAAACCAGGCCCAAGCAGGAACTGACACTGGAATATGTGAAAGGCAAATTAATCAATGAATATGACAGGAGCTAAAATATGTACCATGATGACAAAGCTCTTAAGGTGTACAAAGGCACAAAGCACAACAAAGAAAGCAGAGCCTGTTTTCGCTGTAAAAAGATTGGTCACTAAAAAAATGACTTCTATCTGGAAAGCCGAGCAGTGAAAGCTGAAGCTATCCAAAAAAAGAAAGAGTCAAAGCAGCCACAAAGGAAATGCAGACACATCATGGAGTGGCACCTTTAAAGTGACACAAAGCGGCAAGCCCTTGTGGCTGGTGTATAGACTAAGGTGCGAAAAGCCACATAACCAGCGATGAGACCTTCTTCACAAACATTGATTACAGTGCAAATGACAAAGTTTTCCTAGCAAACGGGAAAAGCATTACTGCTGAAGGTAAAGGCCAAGGCCTCCTGAACTGCATTACACCACAAGGCAAGCACAGTATCCTTGTAAAAAAAGCGCTGTATGTTCCAGAACTAGAAGACAGCCTTCTATCAGTGGTCTTGCAAACAACGGTCTCACAGTTAAGTTTCAGCGTGATGAATGCACAATTCACAATAATAAGTGATTCCTTGCAAAAGGATAACTGGATGATAACCTATACAAACTCATCACCACAGACCAGCAAGCCAATATAGTCTCCAATATCCTACACAGCAAATGTATTCACTTATGGCACAGGTTGCTGGGGCACAGAAATCCAGAAGCTATATAGGACATTATAAAGAGAGGCTTAACAGAAGATTTGACAATAATACCTTGCAAAGTGCTCATGAAATGCAAGTGGTTTGCTAAAAATTATCTTCCAGTAATTCATGAATTAAGAGGTTTGATAAAATGATGGAAGTCCTACCATATTTAATTCCTGGGTAGAATAACAGCTACAAAAATGTCCATAGTACCCAAGCTACTATACTTATTTAGGGCATTAAATATCAGGATTAATACATCAGTTAAAACAAAATTCCAATCAGAGGTCAGTAAATTTATCTGGTCTGACTCCCACCCAAGACTTTCAAAACTCATTATTCATAAACCCCAAAATAGTGGGGGTTTGGGGGTACCGGATTTCTGGATTTATTACCAGGCATCACGCCTCACACAAATAGGACAATGGCACATATGTAACCCAAATGTCCCATGGGTCAAATTGGAGAGGGATTCAGTATCCCCCTTCTCAATCTCAGGCCTACTATGGAGAAATAATATCCCATAACATACACTGGCAACTAAAAATCAACTAGCATCCAAATCATATCAAATATGGAAAATGTATAAAACAAAATATAACTTATCCTCAACCACCCCCTAACTAGTCTTTTTCATAGGAGACCCTATTATTACAGCGGATTAGAACTGGTGGTCATGCAATAACATTTATCACTCTATCCAAATTTATGAAGAACTCACATTTCTCCTCTTTCTCGGATTTACAAGCAAATTATCACATCCCCAATAATGAACACCATAGATTTTTATCAATTAGACACTTCTTTACAACATACTTCCAAACCTTAAAAAGAAATAGGTAAGGGTCTAATTTCAGAAATATATTGCAATATGATCAATATAGAATCACAAGAAAAGTTACCCTACATGAGAAAACGGGAAGAAGAATGTGACATACAATATCTCACCCCTCACATTTTTGTAAATATTTTATTATATTTTTTCATGTGACAACACTGAAAAAATGACACTTTGCTACATTATAAAGTAGTCAGTGAACAGTGTAAATTTGCGGTCCCCTCAAAATAACTCAACATAGCCATTAATATCTAAACCACTGGTCTAAAACACAGTGAAAATGTCCAAATTGGGCCTAATTAGCCATTTTCCCTCCCCAGTGTCATGTGACTCGCTAGTGTTACGAGGTCTCAGGTGTGAATGGGGAACAGGTGTGTTAAATATGGTGTTATCACTCTCACTCTCTCATACTGGTCACTGGAAGTTCAACATGGCACCTCATGGCAAAGAACTCTCTGAGGATCTGAAAAAAAAAATAGTTTCTCAACATAAAGATGGCCTCGGCTATAAGAAGATTGCTAAGACCCTGAAACTGAGCTGCAGCACGGTGGCCAAGACCATACAGCGGTTTAACAGGACAGGTTCCACTCAGAACAGGCCTCGCCATGGTCGACCAAAGAGGTTGAGTGCACATGCTCAGCGTCATATACAGAGGCTGTCTTTGGGAAATAGACGCATGTGTGCTGCCAGCATTGCTGCAGAGGTTGAAGGGTGGGGTGGGGTCAGCCTGTCAGTGCTCAGACTATACGCCCCACATTGCATCAAATTCGTCTGCAGTCGCCCCAGAAGGAAGCCTCTTCTAAAGATGATGCACAAGAAAGCCCACACACAGTTTGCTGAAGACAAGCAGACTAAAGACATGGATTACGGGAACCATGTCCTGTGCTCTGATGAGACCAAGATAAACTTATTTGGTTCAGATGATGTTAAGCGTGTGTGGCGGCAACCAGCTGAGGAGCACAAAGACAAGTGTGTCTTGCCTACAGTCAAGCATGGTGGTGGGAGTGTCATGCCCTGGGGCTGCATGAGTGCTGCTGTCACTGGGGAACTACAGTTCATTGAGGGAACCATGAATGCCAACTTGTACTGTGACATACTGAAGCAGAGCATGATCCCCTCCCTTCGAAGACTGGGCCGCAGGGCAGTATTCCAACATAATGACTCCAAACACACCTCCAAGACGACCACTGCCTTGCTAAAGAAGCTGAGGGTAAAGGTGATGGACTGGCCAAGCATGTCTCCAGACCTAAACCCTATTGAGCATCTGTGGGGCATCCTCAAATGGAAGGTGGAGGAGCGCAAGGTCTCTAACATCCACCAGCTCCGTGATGTCATCATGGAGGAGTCGAAGAGGATTCCAGTGGCAACCTGTGAAGCTCTGGTGAACTTCAAGAAGGTTAAGGCAGTGCTGGAAAATAATGGTGGCCACAGCGGTTTAGACATTAATGCTGTGTGTTGAGGCTTTTTGAGGGGACAGCAAATTTACTCTGTTATACAAGCTGTACACTCACTACTTTACATTGTTTCAAAGTGTCATTTCTTCAGTGTTGTCACATGAAAAGATATAATAAAATATTTACAAAAATGTGAGGGGTGTACTCACTTTTGTGAGATACTGTATCCCTCTCCATGAAGGAATAGGAGGACAGTATCCCAAATCTCTGCAAATACGCGAGATCCTTAACAGTTACGGAGACGGCTACTAAATTATTTACGAGATGGTACTACACACCTACGAAATTGCATTCCATGTTTACCGCAACACCTAACATATGCTTCAGAGGTTGTAATCTTATAGGCTCTTTCTCACACATTTTCTGGGAATGTAAACATGTATCTAAACTATGGAGACAAGTGGAAAAGTTTGCCTCTTCTATTCAGTGTTGCCAACCACCAGTATTTTTACTGGCAGCCAGTAAAAAACAGGCAATTTTTCTCCTGACAGTAAATGCCAGTAAAAGGCAAAGGTTGCCAGTAAACAATATGGCTGTGACGCTCGGCTCAGTCTGGAGCCGGCCGAGTCCATTCGAGTGCCTGCTACAGTGTGTTCAGGTGGCTCTGACGGAGACGGTGCCTGAGCATGTCATGTGATGTCATGGTGCTAGGGAGCCAAGCAGAGCAGCCAGAGCCTTGTGTGCGGGTCTGTGGTAGGGGAGCAAGGCAGGCTGGGAGCGGGACTGTCAGTGCTGTTTAAACTGCAGTGGACTGAAGGGACCACCTAGCATGGAGAGAGACTGTGACTCAGGAGGGGACGTGTTGTGTCATTGAGGTGTCATCATCATCTCCTTAGATTGTAAGCTCCTTGAGGGTAGGGACTGATGTGAATGTACAATATATATGTAAAGCGCTGTGTAAACTGACGGCGGTGTCACTGCCAGAGTCAATTTCATGTGTGTGTACCTTCCCATTCTAATTTCATGCCCTCCTGAGTCCTGTCCCTGAGCTACTTACTTACTATATCGAAAATAAAATAAGAAATATTTTTTTTGCCTTACTATCTACCTTAAATCATATTGCTAATTGCATATTGTACTCGTTTGTAGCCTAAATACTGAAATTTTCACTTAAAACTGTAATTTTGTAACTTTTGGAAATGCCAGTAAAAACTTGGCTGTGCCAGTAAATTTTTGGCGTTGTGTCAGTAAATTTCAATCTGGTAGGCTGGCAACACTGCTTCTATTTCAGGCCTTCAGATTCATCTCACACTCCCTAATTGTATCTTATTCACAACATTCGACGGGTTGGCGATTCTCCATATGAGATTCGTGCATACAATTTGTTTCACCATACATTGGTTGATAGCCTTTGACTGGAAATCCAATTCAATTGTTTAACACAATGCAATTCTATGAGAAACAATGGGACCCCTGGTTCAGACATGGCAAAGTTTTGTTTAACTTCTGATTCATTAACAATCAATTTAAAAAATTCGTATTTTATTTTAGCAGCACACAAGTGTGCAAAGTGATGAGCATGTAAATTATTGATTAAAATCTCATGTCACGTGTTCTGAGGCTACACTGACAACGGTGCCGGGACAAGATTTTCTGGCACCCATTGCAAATATGCCAAAAAAGATGCACAGATACCAACATGATTACTGTGTAATATACAGTATATGTTGCCAAAATAAATAAGTAGGAGATATAAAACTGATTCACATTTGTTGTGTCTATCTTCAGGTGCATCTACTTTTTGCTCAATTCTCAGGATTGAGGCAGACATTCACGCTATGAAGACAAAAACATTTCAAATAAGAGTCACCAAGATACAGTGTGCATGTATAATTAGATGAGACACCTTGAAGCAGGGGCGTATGTACAGAGGTCACAATTGCGACCTGGCCCCATGCTCCAGGGAGGCCGTGCAGCCTCCCTTACACCTGGATAGGAGGGCGGGGGCGGTATATAGAGGAACCAATTTCCTCCATTTTCCTCCTGCAGTCGCTGAAAGGCTGCAGGAGGAAAATTGAGGGGATCGGTTTCCCTACATGCTGCCCCGCCACCACTCCTATCCATCTCCTTCTGTGACCGTGCTCCCGTTCTCTCTCCTGCCCCCCCCCCCCATCCCTTTCAGGATGGCGAGCGGGGAAGGGGCCGGTAAATTTGTCATTTACCGGATTTACCGGCCCCTTCCTTGTCCTAATGAATAGAGTCAGTGATCCATATCGGTCACTCATTACCGAGGCATAGTAAACTGTGTTTACTATTCTTTGGTTAATGAATGAATGGGAAGCTCTGTATGGAGGGGATCGGTTCCTCTACATGCTGCCCCGCCACCCCTCCTATCCACCTCCTGCTGTGATTGTGCTCCCGTTCTCTTTCCTCCCCCCCCCCCATCCCTTTCAGGATGGCGAGCGGGGAAGGGTCCGGTAAATTTGTAATTTACCGGATTTACCGGCCCCTTCCTTGTCCTAATGAATAGAGTCAGTGATCCGTACCGGTCGCTCATTACCAAGGCATAGTAAAAAGTGTGTACTATTCTTTGGTTTATGAATGAATGGGAAGCTCTGTACGGAGGGGATCGGTTCCTCTACATGCTGCCCCGCCACCCCTCCTATCCACCTCCTGCTGTGATTGTGCTCCCGTTCTCTTTCCTGCCCCCCCCCCATCCCTTTCAGGATGGCGAGCGGGGAAGGGGCCGGTAAATTTGTAATTTACCGGATGTACCGGCCCTTCCTTGTCCTAATGAATAGAGTCAGTGATCCATATCGGTCACTCATTACCGAGGCATAGTAAACTGTGTTTACTATTCTTTGGTTTATGAATAAATGGGAAGCTCTGTATGGAGGGGATCGGTTCCTCTACATGCTGCCCCGCCACCCCTCCTATCCACCTCCTGCTGTGATTGTGCTCCCGTTCTCTTTCCTGCCCCCCCCCCATCCCTTTCAGGATGGCGAGCGGGGAAGGGGCCGGTAAATTTGTAATTTACCGGATGTACCGGCCCTTCCTTGTCCTAATGAATAGAGTCAGTGATCCATATCGGTCACTCATTACCGAGGCATAGTAAACTGTGTTTACTATTCTTTGGTTTATGAATAAATGGGAAGCTCTGTATGGAGGGGATCGGTTCCTCTACATGCTGCCCCGCCACCCCTCCTATCCACCTCCTGCTGTGATTGTGCTCCCGTTCTCTTTCCTGCCCCCCCCCCCCCATCCCTTTCAGGATGGCGAGTGGGGAAGGGGCCGGTAAATTTGTAATTTACCGGATTTACCGCTCCCTTCCTTGTCCTAATGAATAGAGTCAGTGATCCGTACCGGTCACTCATTACCAAGGCATAGTAAATTGTGTTTACTATTCTTTGGTTTATGAATGAATGGGAAGCTCTGTACGGAGCTATTCCTGTCCATTTATTCTGTGCTGCTAAGGCTGCAGAAATGGAGATTGAGGGCTGTGTCTTCAGTCTCCTTTCTTTTTCTTACAGGTGAAACATCAGAGGTCTATTTAAACCCCTGATATTTCACCAAAGACACCCAACGGGGCTCTTAAAAAACTGTAAAAAAAAGTTAGAAATAAAATTGTAAAATTAATAAATAAAATAAAATAAAATGGTACAAAAAAATAAAATAACAAAAATAAAAAATTGGCGGAACTACCAGGGTCAAAAATGTCGCACTTTCGACTGGGCCCTAGGATTCTACCGCTGTGGGGGGGGCACCAGGAGCCAGGGAGGCCCATTATGGTTTTATGCACCGGGACCCTGAGGATTCTAGTTATGCCTCTGTCTTGAAGGTATCAAGAAGAAAAAGCATAAATGGCTCCAGTGACTCAATTGGCTCCATTATGGGTTGGCGCATGCGCATTGCGATTGCTTGGTGGTTTGATGCATGTGCAATAAAATGTGTATGCTACCATGGGCGTCCGCAGAACTTTTTCCAGGGGGGGGGCATAATTTCAAGGTCATCCATGCTCTGCCCCTTTTTGACAATGTCATAATTACATTATCACGGTCAGAGACTGCAGACGTAGTACAGGAGATGGTCAGAGTCTGCGGACATGATACAGGAGACGGTCAGAGACTGTGGACATGATACAGGAGACTATCAGAGACTGCGGACATGATACAGGAGACTGTCAGAGACTGCGGACATGATACAGGAGACAGTCAGAGACTGCAGACATGGTACAGGAGACGGTCAGAGACTGCGGACATGGTACAGGAGATGGTCAGAGACTGCGGACATGATACAGGAGACGGTCAGAGACTGCGGACATGATACAGGAGACGGTCAGAGACTGCGGACATGATACAGGAGACGGTCAGAGACTGCAGACATGATACAGGAGACAGACAGAGACTGCGGACATGATACAGGAGATGGTCAGAGACTGCGGACATGATACAGGAGACAGTCAGAGACTGCAGACATGGTACAGGAGATGGTCAGAGACTGCGGACATAGTACAGGAGATGGTCAGAGACTGCAGACATAGTACAGGATACGGTCAGAGACTGCGGACATGGAACAGGAGACAGTCAGAGACTGCATACATAGCACAGGAGACAGTCAGAGACTGCATACATGGCCCAAGAGACTGTCAGAAACTGCATACATGGCTCAAGAGGATAAGGACCTAGTGGGGAACCCCTATTCTGATCCCTGATTCCAGGGGGGGCAATTGCCCCCCCTTGCCCCTACCTGCGGACGCCCATGTATGCTACACAGCCAGAAAACGGTGTATGTTTTCCCGGCACAGAAACCTCAATAAAGGAATGTCTTCCCTTAGTGGAGGGATTTTAAGAAGAGGTAACAACAGTTATGCCCATGCAGGTGCTAAAACATAAATAAAAATGTTTTAAAAAATGTTTTAAACCTGGAATTGGGCTTTAAGTATTAATATACAAAAGAGGTAGATCTTAAATCTGGATGGAAAGTCGAAAACCTCTTCAAAAAAACCATTGGTAATACTGCTCTTAAAATCTCTTGCGTTTACACAACTAAATATATAGAGACGGAAATCTTAAACAAGGACAGAAATTTCTAAACACAATCATCTAACAGCAGAGGAACATACCACCCATTTTCATAGGGACATTGACGTTGTCTTGGCCTGAGCACCTAAACCTCTGTGTCTTGTTGCATGTAGGTCACAACCCTAAAAATGCATCTGTCTTGCTTTGTTTTACTTCTACATAAACTAAACCGAGCCTTCAGGAGGAGACGAACATTTATACGTACACTGAGGACGTGCAACTCACAAGATCTTCTGCACTTATTCCCGCAATAAACACCTCTAGCTGCGTCATCGCCAGGTTCACATTTCTGCTCGACTTTCTTGCTGTGAATGAACATGAACTTGTATATAAAGCCAACAATTTTACTTAACTGATACTCTACTCCTACAGGCTCCTCTACAACCTCTGCACCCCTATGCTCTGGCAGTCAAGGCAGATGCAGGGCCCATAGATGTATGGGTTGAAAAGGCCACTGACCACCAATAAACTGGGATTGTTTGGGGGATTTAAAGGGCCAATGACCATCAATAATGACTAGCAATAACTGTATTTTTTTTTTCATTTAAAATACCACTGAACACCAATGTTGTGTGATTGTTATGGGGGTCTTACATTGAAACTAAACACCAACAGTAGTGGTGGGGTATTTTAAAATGCCACTGACCACCAATGATTGTGGGATTGTGCTGGGGTGGTCTATGCCCTTGTTTACAGGGTCAATTATGACATTTTTGTGCGTGCATGTTAAAATCAGCATTTTTTTGATAGAAAATTACCTAGAAACCCCAAACATTATTTATTTTCTGAAAGCAGAGAGCCTCCAGAATACAATGTTAGTTACAGGCAGTCCCCGGGTTACAAACAAGATAGGGTCTGTAGGTTTGCTCTTAAAGTGGTTGTCAAGTCATGACAACCACTTTAAACTACAGGTAAGCCTACAATAAGGCTTACCTGTAGGTCCAGGAAATATCTCCTAAACCTGTGCAGTTTAGGAGATATCCTCTGTATCTGCATGTGCCGACGTCATCGGCACATGGGCACTGAAGAATCGACACCAGGGGTAGCCCAGGGTGCCATTTCTTCTGTATTCGTGCCGTAAATTACTGCTCCTGTGCGCATGTGCGGGAGTGACGTTGGCGCAGCTCCGCCAATCACAGCATTGGAGCCCGTGCTGTGATTGGATGGAGCCGCAGACCCGGAAGAACGATGTCGCCAGTCACAGTGGTTTGCCGAGACCGCTGCAACAGCTTCGTTCTGAGGTAAGTGTTTCATAATGAGCTAGTATGCGCTGCATACTAGCTCATTATGCCTTTTGCTTTGCAGGTTTTTTTTTTTTTTTCGGGGAGGTGGGGGCGGCTTTACCACTTTAAGTTGAATTTGTTTGTAAGTCAGAACAGGTACATTTTTTAAGTGTAGCTTCAGCCAAAAAAAAATATTTTTAAGCTTTTTGGATAGCATAGGGAAGGGTTAACACCCCTGTAATGTTTGTTTTGCTGTCTGTTTCTGTTCAGAAGATTTCACCTCACTTCCTGTTCCAATGGTAATTGGATTTTGAAAATTTTGGGTTGCTGTGGAAACAAACCTTGGTGATAAAGCATCAGTGGAGACCCCTTTTTCCCATAACTCTAGAAGTAAATTTTGCTTCTTATGGGTAGATTTCCTCTCACTTCCTGTTGTCTCCCTCCGTTTGTAAGTAGGAGTCGTATGTAAGTCAGATGATTGTAACTAGGGGACCGCCTGTACTGTAATTTTTAAATGTCACACAATATGTGCACTTTCTTTTTTTTTTCTCATACATGACTATACCGACAGCTCCCACTTAGTAGAACCTAATTCAAGTTCATTTCCTTCCTCCCTCTTTTTTTTTCCCTTCCTTCCCCTATTCTGTCTTGAGGACACATTTTAAAGTTCTTCTCTCAATATTTGCACAGCCGTTTATCAAACACAATTTTTCAGGAAAAAATACATTTAAATGATATTTAGCACACACAAATACAATATAATACCCCATTTTTTTGTAAAATAATAAAAGATGATGTTGTGTCAAATAAAGAGATACCAAACATGCCAAGATTTAAATATGTGCATGCCTGCGAAATGGTGACAAAGGACAGTATCTAAAATTGTCCATAGGTGAGGCTTTAAAATCAGTTTGGGGGTGATACCTTATGTTTATGGTTCAATCACTGTTTACATATGCGTGCTGGACCTATGCCACATTTGCTTTTGCATGTATACACGGGGGAAGCGTGGGTGCTTTTCATTTTTTTAGGTGACAGGTACTCTTTATGAAGACGTCTCCTATGGCCTCCAAAGCAGCAGGCCAAACACATCTGTTCCCTGATCTCCTGGAAGGAAATCTGATCTTGTGACTTCTGGTTTCAGAGCTGTATTTCCATGGCTTTTACTAACACCCCCAAAATGCCCCATTTTTTGGAAATTAGACACCCCAAAGTGTCAAGCACAATCTGCTTGATCAGCTGCTTTCCTGGCTCTAACAGCCCGGGAAAGACAGCTCTAAAACCAAAAGTGAATAAATCAGCGTCACTTCTAGGAGATCAGGGAACAAATGGTATAATACAGCATCTGGTGTGAATGGACCCTTAATCAAGAACACCAACCAAATGGTTTTGGGGTGTTCAATGGAATAGGTAGAGGTTACAACTTCTGTTTTATTGCTGTTTCTACCTCTGCTGGGTAGATTTTCTCACACTTTCATTCCTGTCGGCAGCTGACCCTGATACAGGAAGTGATGGGGAATCTCCTCAAAGGGGACAAAGATAACAGTACAAATCTTTCAGAGGGTCCATCCAAACTATCCCCACTCTGGATCCACCACCTTATTAGGAAAAGTCAAGAAGCTTTTGATGAAGAACGAGTTTGTCTAGGATAAAGGGATGAGTGGAGTGACTTTGGCAGAACTGATATTGCTACACTTACCCATATCAGTAACATTTTACTGAAGCAAAAACTCACAACTTTGCTCATTGAGAGAAATTACTTTCTTTTTTAGTTTACATGATCACTATTCCTGTAATATCATTTACATTCATTTTTTTTTTATTTTTGTGGTCTCTTTTTTTCTTTCCTTTTTACAGAAAACAAAAAGCCCCATAAATGAATGAGGGTCTGTTTTTTTGGCACAAGAACAGGTCCGGGATACTTGCAAAAGGCTTCCTTGAGCCTTAGTAGCCATTTATAGCTTGTTACACCTTTTAAAACCACCTCAAAGGGTTAGCTCACCTTTCCAAAAAAACCCTGCCTATGCCCATGTAGGCAAGTGCCATCTACTTTCACTGCCAGAGGCGCTCACCTGTGGCGTCCTCACAGCTGGAGAGGAAGTCAAGATGAACAGGGTTCCCTTATGGTTTCCTGGGTAACTGGGGAAGCTATCCAGTTTGATGCTGTCACTCCATGTGACACTGGCGGCAATCTGGGTCAGGTAGAGCCCAGTAAAGGTCCATGCTCCTGGGTTTGGTGCACATTGCGTGAGTGGGCAGTGTAGGGAAAGGCACTCCGTCTGTTATGGAAAGTAATAGCAGTAGGGAAAGGTTCCTGAAGAGGAGGAAAAGCGTAGGGTCTGCGATACCTCTGGACACCATCCCAATTGGGAACAAGATTGCCAGGCCACATTCTGCCCTCTTAACAGGTGCTGTCAGTCCAGAAGAGCATTGCTCCATTCACATTGCTGGAATGTACCCAAAGTGTTCCCTCTGGGTTCTGTTGTGAACTGTTTCTGCATACTTCAATACAAGTTCTTTATTCCACCCGTCTGTGTGAATTATTGTGCCACCACACCACACTGCCCACCACACATGTAGCACTACCCTCGTAGAAACCACTGAGTTTAGACAGGTTCTTTTCCAAACAGAGCAGAGGCAGCCAGACACACAGCAAATACTCAATCACTCTGGCTCAAATGAAACGTTTTTTTGTAATTTATTGCTGAAGAACTAGTAACCAGGGAGGATTAAGGGGTGTGGGATACCCCCAAAATGATAAGCTTAATAGCTGAGGACACTTCTCACTCTGACTTCTGATGAAGATAAATTATACCAGTCTTTTAGGTTTTCAGCTAAGAGCCATGAAGCAGCTTAACCACTTCAGCCCTGGAAGGATTTCCCAGTTTAGGACCAGAGCACTTTTTGCAATTCGGCACTGCGTTGCTTTAACCACTTGCCGACCGTCAATCGGCAATTGACGGCGGCAAAGTGGCTCTGTAACACGGATCGCCGTCATATGACAGCGGCCGCGTGATCGCGCCTAGTGAGCACGCGCGCGCCGCCGGAGGCGCGCCCGCGCGCTCACTGTGTTCGGGGAGGGCCAGGGAGCGGGTGCGGCGGCTTCGATTGCCGCCGGCTACCCGCGATGCCCCCCCCCAGAGTGAAGGAACGGAGGTCCGTGTATGTAAACACGGACCTCCGTTCTGTGAAGGGGGAAGGGCCGCGCACGAGTGATCCGCGCTAGTGCGCCGGCGACAGTATACTGCCGCTAGGCACAATGTCTCGGTGAAACGGCGGCAGTTAACGGCTAACTGCCAGCCGTTCACCAATTTCGTTGCGTCACGGCTTAACGTTTTTCACGAGACCAGGATTTGACCCTTTAGGAAGGTCCCGACTTCACCAATTCGACGAAGTACCGAGAATCGACTTTTGGATTTTCTGAC
>BLSH010274037.1:612223-624184 GCA_018402905.1 Glandirana rugosa
ACGCTGCAAATAAAAACCCCAAAAATGTATTCTCATCATCCGTAAACGCGACCACTTTTGCGCAAACCAATCAATAAACGCCGATTGCGATTTTTTTTTATCGCAAATATGAGGAAGAATATAAATCGGCCAAAAACGGTGAAAAAAAATGTTTTTTTATATTTTTTTTTTTGGATTTGTATTTTAGCAAAAAGTAAGAAATTTGGGTTTTTTTGCAAAATTGTCGCTCTTCTTTTGTTTATAGCGGCGATCAGAAATGACGCAGAGGGGATCAAATACCACCAAAAGAAAGCTCTATTTGTGGGAAAAAAAGGACGCAAATTTCGTTTGGGTACAACGTCGCACGACCGCGCAATTTTCAGTTAAAGCGACGCAGTGCCGAATCGCAAAAAGGGCTCCGGTCCTAAAGCTGGAAATCCTTCCGGTCCTTAAGTGGTTAACTGACAATTGCGCGGTCGTGTGACATTGTACCCAAACAAAATTTACGTCCTTTTTTTTCCCACAAACAGAACTTTCTTTTTGTGGTAATTGATCAGCTCTGCGTCATTTGTGACGAAAGAAAAGTGACAATTTTGCAAAAAAAAACAATATTTCAATACATATCCAAAAAAAAATATTAAAAAAATTTTTTTTTCATCGGTTTTGGCCGATTTATATTCTTCCTCATATTTTTGGTAAAAAAAAATCGCAATCGGCATTTATTGATTGGTTTGCGCAAAAGCTTCCGCGTTTACGAATGATGAGAATTCATAAATGGGGTTTTTATTTTTTTTATATTTTACTAGTAATGGCGGCGATCTGCGATTTTTATCGGGACTGCAATATTGGGGCGGACATGTCGGACCATTTTGACACTTTTTTGGGACCATTGGCATTTATACAGCGATCAGTGCTACGAAAATGCACTGATTACTGTATAAATGCCATTGGCAGTGAAGGGTTTAACCTGGAGGGGATGCTCTAAGGGTTAACTGTGTTCCCTCAGTGTGTTCTAACTGTCTGGAGGCTGGGCTGGCAGGGGGAGGGGAGTGATCACGGCTCCCATATACAGGGAGCCTGTGATCACATCCCTTCCCCCTCTGTCAGAACGGGGATCCGTGTTTAAATACACGGACCTCAGTTCTGTCCCTCTGGGGGGGGGGGTGACCGGCGGACATCGAGTCTGCCGTACCCGCTCCCAGGCCCCCTCGGAACACAGTGAGCATGCGAGTGCGCTTCTGGCAGGACCGTGCGCTCACAATACTTATTCTCGCGGCCGCCGTCAGGTGACAGCGTTTCACGATAACGAACCATGTAAGCGCAACTAGAGGTAGACTGGAACAGTCTATAGTCATGGCTGTGAATATAAAGCAGCTTTAGCACAGATAAGGAGCTTTACTCACATATACAGTACATAGGTGCTGCTTCTTGCAAAGTAGTCCAGTTTTCATTTCATAGGGCTCCAGGGGCAAGTAGTCCCTCTCATCTCAGCTCATAGATGCAGCCCCACTGTGGGAAAATACAATCACCTCAAAGCCCCAGGCTATATACCAGCAACCCAGCCACCATCTGGGCATACCACCTCAGGGATTCGCTATACCCTGCTCAATATCTAGGCTGGTAATTTGAATTCTCCTTCCCTAAGTTCTAAAAGCTTCTTCTAGAGGCAGGGGGAAGCAATCAAACTGAGAGGCCCTGAACAGACCAGACCAAACAATCACTGCTTCCCTGATTACAGAAAGAGTCCTAAACTAAATTTACCTATCAGCTACTCTACATTGCACGCAAATGTATTGCTAGATTTTGCATCTCTCCCAGGGTGCCCACTAAGGGGCAATGGATAGAACAGGTAAACGCAATGATAATTAGAGAAAAATTAACCTATCTTCATAGAAAGGCCCAGAAAAAATTACTTTCTATATGGCAACTATGGTTGAATGTTCCAGGAATTATTCGACTTGTGAAAGGTCAGCAAGCAAGGATGTTTCCATATCCTATAAATGTTATTTTATTGATTCTAGAAGTTTATTTTTTATTCAAATGAGGAAAAGTTACATTTTATATTTTATTGCATAACCTTACACAGCAACAAGAAGTATTTTGAGGATGTATTTACATGTTACCTTTAGGTAACATCGGTAAGATATACTTTGATACTTTGACCGATAGTTATAAGCTGCTTACATGTACTGTGTATTGGTGATATTCCCTCGGCCTCCAAGATTCTGCTCTATCCTGATTCTCCTCCTACCTATCACAGCGCTCCTTCAGTGTTACCTACAACTCAGTCTCCTCCTCTCCACTGCCCCTTTCTGTCAGGGTCCCCCAAGGCTCTGTTCTTGGGCCCACTTCTTTTCTCTATCTACACCTCCTCCCTCGGCCACTTGATAACCGCCCACGGTTTCCATTACCATTTATATGCCGATGACATCCCTGTCTACTCTTCGACTCACTCCTTCAGTCGCCTCTCGCATTACTAACTGACATATCAGCATGGATGTCACACCGCTTCCTTAAACTAATTCTCTCTAAAATTGAGCTGGTAATATTCCCCCCTGCCCGTGTCCCCCACGTACACACACCCACACACCTTCCAAATCGCATCAAATAGTGGGTGTGGAGAAATTTCACTAACAGTGGAAGGGTCTTAAAGGGGGATTACGTATAGAGTGCAAAGTTGGGGGAAGGGGGTTACACACAGAATACAGAGTTCAGGGGTGCACTACATGCAGAGTTTAGGGGATGCGCTATACAGATTGCAGAATTGAGGGGGGTGCTGCATACAGTGTGTAGAGTTCAGGGGTGCACTACACACAGAGTGCAGAGTTCAGCCTTCTTCCACAGCTGCTTACCTCTGCATCCCCTATCCATATCTCACTTTCATCCTTCTTCAGCTCTGACCTCTACCTCCCTGCACACTGTAGGTGGCTCTGCCTCTCTCACTTGCAGGGAGATCATCCAATGGGGATGTAGGAATCTGCACTGCTCCTCCATCTTCCTTGTCCCCATCCTGCACTCAGTGAGAGTCGCTCAGGAGATCAGATCTGTGGGAGCCAAGCTGTCACTTGTAAACACAGAAGCTGGACTTCTGTGTTTACAAGTGGTAGTGGTAAGCTGGGAGCAGAGGGCCGGAGCCAGAGGTGGTGGAACTGAGTTCCACCAAGTTCCAGCTGAAAAAAAGCCCTGGTTAGAACCTTTTGTATTACCTGCCTCGCCCTATTAGATTGTAAGCTCTTCTGAGCAGGGCCATCTTGATCCTCTTGTATTTTATTGTAGTGTAACTGTATTGTCTCCCTTTTACATTGTAAAGCGCTGCATAAACTGTTAGCACTATATAAATCCTGTATAATAATAATAATAATAATGTAATGTAATGTAAAGCTTATATATGCTGCTGTGTATCAAAATGTTATGATCTTTTCAATAAAACATTTTTGACTTAAAAAAATGTACCTAACAGCCTAATAACTAGGTGCTGCATAATGGGTGTTTGTAGATAAAAACCAAACTTCAGCTCTGACTAAAGTTGAATAATGCCCTTGCTACAGGTGTAGGCCATTTACATACTTCTTGAAGCCTGACTGAAATACTCCTAGGAGGTTTCTAAGGATGTTGCTAAGTGAGGCTTAGTCGTTACTGTTCATCTTCGCAATCACAAGAGTGAGCTTTTTCTTTAACTCACACCCCCTCACTTGCTCTTTCTCTCCCCTGATGCAGTAGCTCTGAGCTCAGCATTTGAGAGCTCACTCCTGTGATGGTGGAGGTGAGCAGTAACGACTAGGCCTCATTTAGCAATGTTCTAGCAACAGCCAGGGAGGAGGTCCATAAATGGCCTACAGATATAACAGGGGTATTATTCAACTTTAGTCAGAGCTGCGCGGTTTGTGCATAAGCAGGTTTTGGGAATTGTGAGCTAATCTTTTAAAGTGGAACTGAACCCTCCTATCCTTTACAGTCAAGCAAGCTGCTATCTTAGCTCTGTTTGATCTGCAGTTGCCATGCTTGGTGCTGCCCATGTGATAAGTTATGATACCATTCATTTGATGGCTTGGCAGTTCAGTTGAGAACTCAAGTACTGTAACTCTGACAGTTATCATTCATGTCTGGAATGTAACTGTTTTAGGAAATGGTTAAATTGATGGGTTTGTTTGCACTTTTAGCCCGGGTTCAGACTTGTGCGATCCTCAGATATCCCATGCGATTCGCACCCGTACTGCGGGTGCCGATCACATGCGAGCTCTGAGCAGCGCGAGTTCAGCCATACACTTGTATGGCTGGACTCACATTAGTCTCGCACAAAAAAAGGTACATGAACCTCTTTTCCCCGCACTAGAATTGCATTGCATGGGTGTTCTCACCCATGCGATGCGATTCATGTGCAGAAGGCAGTGCGAACTGCCTGCTGGAGAGAAGCGATGCGGGAACCGGCTCTATAATCGCGCTGGTTCCCGCATCGCTCCTATGTGAACCAGGGCTCAAGCCTATCTCCGGGAAAAGTAACAATCCTTGTTTAATTCTAGTAGAGCAGAAAAAGCAGTTTTACTTACCCAGTCCTCGGCTCCCTCAGAAGTCTAATGTAGTCCCTTATTCTCCAGTGGTGGACTGTTCCTTGGCATCTTCATGTTCAGGGTAGGGCTATGGGCTCTTAATTGGTCTTGATGACCTGCAACTACTGGAGCCTAGGGGAGAAGAGGCTGTAAGGACTGGCCTGGGGAGCTTGCAGAAATAACGTATAGCAGCCTTTTTCAACCAAGGTGCCCAAGCACCCTGGGGTGCCTTGAGGTTTCTTCAGGGGTGCCTTGGCAGAATGCCTTAAAATTGCCCCAAAATTGTATATAAGCTGGTGGGTGGATGTAGGCTGCCTTTTACTTACACAAAGCCACAGGTTTTCATTGTAAACCATTACAACCTTCTAGATGTCAACCTCCTAATGACCAATGACATCATCACTTGATAAGGAGGATGCCAGTTGCCTGAATATCATCCTTGTTCGACCCTCCCTTGCCTCTCTCCATCAGTTTTGGGGTCACATTAACTGAGTGATGTAGAAAAACTGAGGGAGAAGAGAAACATTGGAATGCTAGTCAATACCAGTTTGCAAAAGTGTATGCGCTTTGGAAGAATACATCACCTCTAACGTTGGGTGTCCTACATGTATTGATGTTACTGCATTATGTAAAACTATTAGAATCGTTTTCACATTTTAGAATGGGGCACCTAAAGACTGTCCATTATTTTGGAGGGTGCCTTGAGATTGTCCATAATTTTAAAGGGTGCCTTGACTGAAAAAAGGTTGAGAAAACTGAAGTATATGATAAGCAAATGTGCTTTTTCCAGTCCCTTAGTCCTATACAAGCAGTAGTGTGGGGGAAGCCCCACTGAAAGGGAAGATTTTTATGTTCCTGGAATTCAGCTTTAATTTTGCCTTCCTCATTGACCCAGATGCATTTTGCCAAAATGGGGACATTTTACTAAAAATCTTTTTATTTTCACCAAGATTTCAGGGAAATGCTAACTTTCACTTTCACTCATCTTTGCTTGGTTAAGTTGGCCATACACCGATTGAAATGCAGCTAGTCCAGCAGGGAGACAGATTTCAAACAGTGTGTGGTTGCCCCAATCCCAACAGAGGTCACTTGTTTAAAGTGATTGTTACCCCAACACTTCATATTCCTGATATATGTCTGCTGTATAGTGTACTTGTATGAGAAAGTATCCTGTTCTCTTTGTATTGCTTCCTTTGTGGGAAATTCCTGGTATCCCTGCTAGTCCCCTTGCTTTCCTATTAAAAACTGACCACACTAATCAGGAGAGCGCAATGTGGTAAGTTCTCTAGCTATGCTGGGAACTCAGCCTGCTCCTCTCCAATGATTAGACTTGTCCTCACATGCCCCACTGCACAGCCATTCACTGGGAAGCTCAGTGTGCTGCTGCTTCTCCTCCCCCAGCTCGTATGCAGCTAAGAACAGAGGGAATGTGATCACTTATAAAAAAGGGAAAAATGGTATTTATAATATAGTTTTTTTTTTAATAGCTTCATTTCTCTTTTAAATGGAATGGGTTGTTTTACAAGACGATTGTTTAAATCAATTTAATTAACTTCTGTTAAAGAGACAAGTTGGAATATATTCCAATCAGCTGCAGCCTCTGATTAATGAATTCTGACAGCAGTGGGTGCTGCTGTCAGAATACAGTGTCCTGGTGGCGCAGATTCCTCCATCCACCTCATTTGTGTGTATGGAGGAATCTGTTTTTCTTTTTGTTTTTTTTTTATTTAGCCTGTCTATGGCCAGCTTTAGGCCCCTTTCACACGGGCGTTCAGCTCCGGTTCGCCTGTCTGTTTTTCAGGCGGACCCGAACGGACACCATTCTCCTCTGTGGAGCAACAGATGTCAGTGGTGACATGTCCCCTGACATCCGCCGTTCTCAAATATGATCCGACGGATGGAGACCCTATTTTTCCATCCATCTGTGGAGCGGATCGGATGACAACAGACAGACAGTCCGTTGTCATCCGATTTCCCATAGAGGAGAGCAGCGCTCTGACAGATCCGTTGACGTACATCATCCGCCATCCGCCTGCTCAGCGGGGATCAGCGGAGCGATCCACGCTGAGCAAAAAACGGACCCCGCACACGGAAACACAGAAAACAAGAGTTATTATGTCACCTGTTCACCAGCAGCAATGAAGCATCTTACATGTCATTTATCTCTGCATTGCCCATGCAGGCCGCAGAGGGTTCTTTTGAAGGGCGTTCATCTGTCAGACTTGCGACATGATTTCAAGATTTGTAGGGATGGAAATTCTGATCTTTATCAGTGGATATGGTTTGGTGCAGAAGTTACCAGTGGACACCCGCGGCTTGTGAAAGGGAACCCCGCAGAGATCAAACACCATGTCTCTCTGAACTCAGCAGAGGCAGGCGTACTCCATCTGTCATTCGCCATGCTGCACGAAACCCACATAGGCTGACGTGGTCTGCATTAACGTGACATTAAGAATTCTGTCCTGAAAATGAATAACTTGTAGCTCACCTAACCCCTATTTAAAACAATGGAACAAACGTCTTCGTTTACACATTTAATGCTTCTCCAACACAAAGCGTTTTTACGGTAAATGGAATGTAAACACGGTATTAAAGCAGCAGACTGGGGAGACATGAATAAACTCCATCTCTTTACTGCAAGTCACATTCAGTTTGCACACAAAGGCGCCAGGGTCAGACGCTACATTGGAAAAATAAAGACATTTAATCTGAAGCAGTTGCTCACAATGAATCCATAGGAAGACTTCTGTCATAGGTATAGAATGTGATGTGGGGAAAGGGACAGAATCACAGAAAGCCTTCTGATGTCCAGTTAGATTTACACAGTCGCTATATTACAGCAGCAAATGTTATTTGTAAAAAGTAGTCCTTGCATGAAAATTACCTCTCTGGTTTAAAAAAAAAAGGTAGGTTAAAGAGCAAAACACAAGAATAAAAAGAAAAAGACAGCGGGAATGCAGCTAATTCTGTGGAGCTAATAAAAAAGACCGTACATCTTTGTATCGATATATGGCTGGTTACATACTTGAACTTTGTTAACCATTAAGCACTAACATCCAATGTTCCCTCTACTTTTACCACTATGTAGTATTATGGTGTAATTCAATTTCTCTTAAAACTTCAATAAAAATATGAAAACATAAAAATTAGAAGACAAAGGTAAAACCGACATCGCAACTTCTCTCGCACTCACTAGGATTGCTTACCCCATCCGAGTTCATAAAATATAATTTTATTAAAAAGGAATTAAACCCATCAATTTAATTGTTTCAAAAAACAGTTACAATCCCAGCAAGCCCAGAATGCTGCACCAAATAAATCAACAAAAACAGTGAAGCAACTAAAATAAATATAAAAATTATTTAAAAAATGTATATAAAAAAAAGTCTCTAAACAGTTCATCAAATGTGTTCAATGATTCTTCATATAACATATCTTCTTGTGCAAAAATCCATCCCCAAGTGCAAAAACCACCACTCAAGATGTAAGCTTGCCAGAGCTAATGGGCCCTTTAATTATAGAGGGTAAAACACGCATGAGAATGAGCCCCACTTCCGCGTCCTCCTCCATATACCATCCGGACTTCCAACAGCTCCACAAGCCCGCTCAGAATCCCTATGTCACCGGTTATAAACGAAGAGAAACCACCATTAGTGAAGTATAGTTTGGACGTTTGTTCAAACAGCGGGCATATCAACCATATTAAGACAATAATATTTAATCACCAACCTATATAACCTCAATATAACTAAATACATTGATTTATACAAAAATATTTATAAAAAATGATATATTGTTCTTCACCGATAGCAATCCATTTATAGATATAAATAATTAAATACATTTAAAAATAAAAAAAATATAAAGATATATATATATTTTTATTGGAGGGGTAACCTCAAGGTGAGGGAGCCCTCCAGGATCATAATGAGGTGGATATATACCCTTAAGAGTTATGCGCCTCAAGGCCTTAATATTGACTAGGATGTCAATTGTTTTATTAATAATTCCTGAAATGTGTTTTTTGAGTATTCATCCTATGTCCTTGACTTTTTATAAGTATTTTTAGATGAACTTTGACATATCTTTCTTATATATATATTTATATTTTTTTTATTTTTAAAAGTATTTAATTATTTATATCTATAAATGGATTGGTTATTCTTGGAAAACAATATATAATTTTTATAAATATTTTTGAATAAATCAATTATATCATTGTTTTAATATGGTTGATATGCCCCGCTGTTCCTTTTCTTTCCCCTCTTCCCGGAGACGGCACTGTGCTGACCTCACTTCCTGTCAGGGAGTGGATTTAGCCTCTTGAGGGTATATGGAGGAGGATGCGGAAGTGGGGTTCATTCTCATGCATGTTTGACCCTCTGTAATTAAAGTGTCCGTTAGCTCTGAGTGGTGGTTTTTGCACTTGGTGATGGATTTTTGCACAAGAAGATATGTTATATAAAGAATCACTGAACACATTTGATAAACTGTTTAGAGACTTTACTTTTTTCTATAAAATTTTCAAATAATTTTTATATTTTTTTTGGTTGCTTCGCTGCTTTTGTTGACTTATTTAGCGCAGCTTTTTCACCTACTTTACGCAAATCATGTTTTTCTCACATGTTTAGTTGCAGCTATGGTTGTATGCTCATGAGCGCAGTATACTTTATTTTTATTTTAAGCCAGGAATGCCAACTGTCACATTTTATTGTGCTTTCAAACAAACCATCAAATGGCTGATATCATAACTGGTCACATGTGCAGCACCATGGCAGTTGCAAATCAAACAGAGGCTAAGATGGCAGCTGAAAAGGATTGGAGAGTATAGTTCCACTTTAAATGTTCAATAAGGACATTATAAAGCTGTAATCTCTTGTTTTTCTGCCTTATCTTGTTCTTTGCACTCTCATAACATTTTAGAAGGAGACACAATCTAAGGTTATTTGTAAACTCCTTACTTTCTCTTCACTTGATCTATAAGAAGCCTTCTCTCATTTTTAATAGTGGACAGCTGTAGAACAGGCGCTACTAGGTTGGGACTGCTGATCCAATGTTAGTGCTACTCCCTGTTGCTATGTTGTCATGTCTAGAAGAGGTCATGATGACACTGATATTGGCTGTTGCCATTGCTACCTCCATGGTGACTTGTCTAGAAGAGGCCAGGCCACTCTCTGTTGCTATGGTTATATGTCAAGAGTAGGGGGTCAGGCTTTTGTAATGATACCCTTAATGCTGCCTGTTGATATTGTGACCTCTCTAGAAGAGGATAGGCTTCTGTAGTGAGGACACTGCTACTCGCTGTGGATATGAAGACATGTCTAGAACCCTTTCCATGTCGCTCTTATAGCCTGTGCAATTTGGGCAGATCCACATTTTGGCACTGTGCTGAACTGTGTGCTTTATTCTTACAAGAATTTAATTTTTGGTGGACCCCAGGATGCTATGTACACCACTGTGTTGCTGTGCTCACAATGGCAACGCAGGATAGTATACTAGTCCATGTTATGAATAGGTCCAGTCAGGGCCGGGACAAGGTCATTTGGTGCCCTGGGCGAAGATGGCAAACAGCACCCCCCCTCCCACGGGCGCCCTCACATGTGCGTGGTCATCTTACTAACTCCTCCCCTCCCCTAAGGAGTGTTCAATACTCTGGGATCCTCCCGCAATCTCTTAACTTTAAACAACGAAGCAGAGTACTCTAATTGGACCTGGAGAGGGGTCTCTCTAATGAACGCAGAGAGGGCCTCTGTTAGAGAGTCTGTTACAAAGAGATCCCACCAGGCCCCATTAGAGACTACAATGGGGTCTAATGGAACCTGGAGCGGGGGGGGGGGGTCTCTCTAACAAAGGCCCTCTTGGTGTCCATTAGAGTGTCTGTTAGAGCCTCCACCATGCCCCATTAGAGACTACAATGGGGTCTAATGGATCCTGGAGGGGGGTCTCTCTAACTGAGATCCTATCTGTGTCCATTTGAGAGTCTATGTCAGAAAGAGCCCCACCAGGCACTATTGGAAACTACAATGGAGTCTAATGGGACCTGGAGGTGGGTCTATCTAACAGAGGTCCTCTCTGTGACCATTGGAGAGTCTCTGATAGTAAGAGTCCCCTCCAGGCCCCATGAGAGACTACATTAGAGTGTCACTAAACAATAGTAAAAATAAACAATATTATATTAATAGCACTTTGATGCCCAAGCCCAGCCCTAGAAAACTTCATGTACCTTACATAATGGGTACTGGAACTAGCTGCTGGTCCTCCTGAGAGTTGACTGCTGGTCCTGATTCCTGGCTACTGGTCCTGGGGCCTGGCTTCTGAGGCTGGGCTGCTGGTCCTGGGGTCTGGTTGCTGGTCATGGGGTCTAGCAGCTGGAGCCTGGGGTTAGGCTGCTTGTGCCTGGCTGCTGGGGCTGGGTTGCTGGTCCCGAGGTCTTGTTGCTGGCCCTGGGATTTGGTTGCTGTGGCCTGGGGTGTGGCTGCTGGTCCTGGGGTCCGGATGCTGGTCATGGGGGTCTAGCTGCTGGAACCAGGGGTTAGGCTGCTTGGGCCTGGCTGCCGAGGCTGGGCTGCTGGTCCAGGGGTCTGGCTGCTGGGGACAGGTTGCTGGCCCTGGGGCTTGGCTGCTGTGGCCTGGGGTCTGGTTGCTGGTCCTGGGGTCTGGATGCTGGTCATGGGGTCTAGCTCCTGGAGCCTGGGGTTAGGCCGCTGGGGCTGGGCTGCTGGTCTGGGGTCTGGCTGCTGGGGCCAGGTTGCTGGCCCTGGGGTTTGGCTGCTGTGGCCTGGGGTCTGGCTGCTGGGGCCAGGTTGCTGGCCCTGGGGTTTGGCTGCTGTGACCTGGGGTCTGGCTGCTGGTCCTGGGGCCTTGCTGATGGGGCCAAGGGTCTGACGCTTGGGGTCTGGCTGCTAGGCTCTGGCTGCTGGTCCAAGAGTCTGGCTGCTAGGACCTGGGGTCTGACTGCTGGGCCCTGAGGTTTGGTTGCTGGGGCCAAGGGTCTGGCGCTTGGGGGTCTGGCTGCTAGGCTCTGGCTGCTGAAGTGTGACTGCTGGTCCAAGAGTCTGGCTGCTAGGACCTGGGGTCTGGCTGCTGGGCCCTGAGGTTTGGCTGCTGGGGCCTGGTTGCTGGTTCTGGGGGCTGGCTGCTGGTCCTGGGATCTGGCTGCTGGGGTCTGGCTGCTGGTCCAGGAATCTGGCTGCTGGGGTCTGGCTGCTGGTCCTGAAATCTGGCTTTAGGGGTCTGGCTGCTGGTCCGGGGGTCTGGCTACTGCTCCCAGGGGCTGGCTAATGGTGTCGGAGTCGTCGGTCGGGGATCCGGGGTCGTCGGTCGGGGGTCCTGGTAATCGGTCGGGGACCCTCGTCATCGGTCTGGGGGCCTGGTCGTCGGTCTGGGGATTTCGGTCTAAAGTCCTGGTCGTCGGTCTGGGGTCGTCGGTCTAAGG
>BLSH010274037.1:651061-661655 GCA_018402905.1 Glandirana rugosa
GGCGCACTAGCGTGCTCTATGGAAGAGCCGCCGCTGCTTGGGAATACTATATACACTCCTTTATATACACTCCAGTCTTCTTCCCAGAACAACTCTTGCTTAAGTCCTCTTTTTCTTCATTCCTCCGGCATTTCACTTGCTGCAGACCGTTACTCCTCCAGCGCTTGCTGCAGATTCCTGAACCAGCTAGCACCACATGGTTAGGCCTGACACTAACTCAGCCAGGTCTCAGTGAATTGCCTTTGGCGGGCAGGGGCCCCTATGGTGTAGAAATAATTCCGGTGCTAACTGTCTTTTAATTGGCTACTGATCCCAGCCCTCATAGCTGCAGCTGCCTCTTTCCACTGCCCCCTTCACCACAGTCCACTTTTCTGCACCCATCTTTGACTGCCAACTCCCAGTCCTTCTAGGCATGCCTCCCCAATCCTCCTGACTGTCCTCCATCCCAGCTGCGACCAGTTGTCCTCCCTGGAGTTTCTTAGCAGTGCTCTCTTCCACTGTCCTCTCTCTTCTCTCCTCCTGGCTGCACCCGAGCCCAGGTCCAAGGTCACCCCCACCCCAGACTGGGGAGCTCCCTGTAGGCCCCGACAGCCTCCACATTCTCTCACTCCATTTCTTCCACCTGACAACTCCTCCTCAGCTGGGCTGACCTTGGGTATTTAAGGAGACTGCCCCCTGCCAATCCAGGTTAGGGATTGGTCAAGGCTCCCTAAATTACAACAGGTGGCTACACCTCCCCTCTCCATCTCTCTTTCCAGAAAACTCCAGAAGCTTCTGGAAAGAAGTGGGAGATCCTGTTGACACCACCTGTGAGTCACCAAGCCCTACCCTGAGCCACTCCCAGCCCATAATGAAAACAAACAGGCCTAGCTACCAGCACATCCAATACCCACTGGCATTCCTCTAACAAGGGTTCCATAAAATCCATAAATTCCATAGGTTGCAGGGGGTTCTTTGGCAATTGACTTCCAACCTACACTGACCACAAAAATACGCGGTCACTTCTACAATGACCACTAATTTTACAGTTTACCACAATTTTTACAGTTTGCATTTCTTTTCTACAACAAAACTGGGCCCTTCTGCACACTGCCTTGGCATATATTGAACTCCTCTGAGTAAAAATGTCTATAGCTTGCTCTCCTCCTACAAATGGTAAAGCCATTTTTAATATGTTTCACTCAGCAGGGACTTAGTCTATGAGTTCCCCCATGAATAGGAGACCAAGCTAAAGTCATTTTTTACTAAGAAGTGTTCACTATATGCTGAGACAGTTTCCAAATAGGCACCATTTTTTTTGTAGTCCTTGATGTGTATTCAACAAGATCAGCACCTGCAAACATTGTGGCCAGTTGGCTGGCATAATAGATTGGGGCTATTCAGCTGTATACGTAAGTAAGTGCATTTCTTTTCTGTTTACTTTCATTTCATTTTTAGTCTTTTATATGCAGTAAAACTTTATAGAACTGTGTAAAACTGAGGTAGCACCCTCAGTGTATTGAGTAGGTAAATTTAGTTGGCTCCTCTGTAGGCAGAGGAGCTAGATTTAATTTGATTTGTGTCAGTGTGTAGAGCTCTAAGGACTGGGTCTCTGTTACCTCTCCCTGGCTTCCAGAATATGCTGGATAATTCTGGAACTTAGAGGTGGTGAAACAGAGGCAAAAGTATAAATATTTATGGAGTCTCCACCAATTCCTGGGTAGGCAAGGCCAAGAAGGTGGGGAGATAGGCCATACATGTTCTAGAGCCTGATCATGTGGGAGCAGATTCCAGGGTCCAGTTGCCTGGAGGGGAACCCAGTGCTGAAGAAGATAGGACAGGAGAAGGCAAGAGAGAGAGAGAGAGAGAGAGAGAGAGAGAGAGAGAGAAGGATCAGCTGAGGCCTCAGACCCTTTCCAGCCTCAGGCTTTCCAGCTAGGCTTAGCTGAAGCCACCCTGATAGTCAAGTAAACAGGGAATAAGTTAGTAACTTCATTTCATCACACCCCGCGCCTAGATTGGGGGGGGGGTGGCGAGGTGCAATACTTTCCTTGCCCATGACCAAGGGACAGCTTAGTGATAGCTCACAATCAGGAAAGCCAACCTTCACCTTCTAACTGGGGTATCAAGAGCAGCCAGGAGCATTAGCATGTCTCTATGAGCTGCATCTGGTATTCAACAGTTGGAACACTGTTGCTATTTGTTCTGTTGTACCAGCAATCCCACGGGAGGACAGCATTTTTGATTTTACTATCTAACAGCCAGAGAAATGAGCAAGTCCTCAAGGTTGCCATCAAGCTTTACAGTTCTGGGTATACTATGTCCCCACTCCCCATCCAAGTATTAAACCCCTAAATAAACAAAAACAAAACAAACATCCCCTGGACTGATTTTTGAGTCTGCATGCTGCTTGGCTGTGTGTGTAAGGGAGGACCTGAAAATCAAGCGGTCCGTTACGGGGGTAGCACTACACATGAGTTATATGTATATTCTTTAGCAAGGGTTCCCAAAAACTTAAAAATTTAAGAAAGATTCCTCCAGAATCATGACGACACATCATTGTGGATATCAGCCTGATACATGACAGGAAAAGGCTCGTTCGCACATGGTAAGAATTTCATTACAGAACACTCTATGATTTCAGGGCATTCTGCAAAGATAGTGAATTTATTTACAAACTATCCTGGATGTGAGCCAGCCTAGCATCATGAAACCACACCATAGGTTCACTTTAAAGCCAAAGATCCAGGTATGACGCCGTGGCCAGATCTGGCCAACTGCCGCAGAATGTGCTAGCTTATAAAAAGAATAACCAGGATGGGAGAGAGACCTAGGTCCAATTGATGGCGAAGTTTTGAACATGTGTCTTGAAAATACCACACAGGTCTTGGTCTCTGCATCCCAAAAATTATCCCATTTATATTTACTGCACAGGGCTTACAGGACCCCGACACAATTGCATAAATGGGGTAGATGTACAACATCACTGTGCCCAAAATGTAAAAGGCAGGATGGCACCCTGATTCATATGCTATGGTGTTGCCCTAAGTTATTCTGCTATTGGTCAAGTATTATTGATACAACATCCCAAGTGTATAGAATCCCCATCCCTAAAGACCCCCTTGTGTGTTTGTTGGGGGCACTGGATGAGGAAGCCTTAATCCCACAAGAAGGAGTAGCAGTACTTCGCTTATTGTATAATGCTCGAAAGCTCATTGCCAGATTTTGTATTACCAACCAAAAAACTCTGTATAGAACAAATTAATAACCTGCTCATCAGAGAGAAAACCACTGATGTGCATAGGAAGGTGCCCAGGAAGTTTTACAAAATGTGGCAACCGTGACTGGAAATACAGGGACTAGCCCCACATCAATTAATAAAGGATAGATTATTGCAAGGTTAGAAAGGAATGTAATGCTGACAGAGGTTAAAGTGTCACAGCAGCATATGAGAACAATATACAGACAATCGATATTGTGTTTTCAATTTCTTTTCTTAGTGTTCCTTTTCTTTTTTTTTCTTCCTTTTCTTCTGTTCTTATCTTCTAATCCCGTTTATTAAAATCTAAAAATAGGCTAACAAAACCCTTCGTGAGTACTGAATCATTGGGGAAAATATATTATACGGAAGCCTATGTTGTTAATGTACTATTGTATGTCTGTACATACTGTTTCTAACCTATGTAACTGGTTTATCAAACTCATAAGACGCATCTGTACAATGATTATTGTCTTTGTTTCAATAAAGTCTTTTTTTCTGATTAAAAAAAAAAAAAAAAAGAATGACCACGGTACAGTAAAGAAAAAAAAAAGCTGCAAATAATGGTTTGAACATTTTATCCAAAGACTTGAATTTTGGTAATTTGATATCGTAACAGTATCTGCTTTGAAGTTTTGGTTTTACGTTTTATTTTTTATTTTTTTATCTATGTCCACATACCCAGTTTCACATTTTTGTAACCTCTTTTTGATTTAATACAAAGTTTGAGTTATGATTATAATTTTTTTTAAAACTGTTATTTAAATCATTTAATATTTATCTTTTTTTTTGCATTCTAAATTCTCTGAAAAAGAATAAATTAAAAAGTCAGGCTGTAATACTACAAAAACCCAAATGCATCAAAGTAATAGTTCACAGGTACCATCATTTCATAGGTATCACACAAAAATATGCCAAAAACGTTATTGGTTGCAAATTAACCCAGCAAGTCTTACTATTAAAACACATTTAATGTTAATAATTTAGAAATCTATAAAACATGGTATATACAAAACCCCAATTTAAGGTGCAATTAAAATATACCCCCCTTTGTGCTCCCCCATGAAAAACCAAGCCATATTGCCAATCTAAACACAATTAAGAGGACACATATCATCTTGTCACATAGATATAGTTTATACAACAACCAATAGTTGGTAGGTGGAGTTTGTTTTATCAACACGTTTCTTTTAGACTGGAGTTCACTTCTTCAGATGAAGCTGCTATAATGTAATAATCGAAAACAAAATTAATATGTACAGTTGTCATAGGATATCCTATAACATCCAATAAAAGATTTGTACAGAAGTGTCATATCTGTGGTTTAAGCCCAACACATATGTTGTGGCTCTTCTGTGCAAATCTGCTATCCTATGACATATATGTCAAATATAAGGCCGCGGGCAACATCTGGCCCTCCAGGCCTTGTAAAGTGGCCTTCGCACCCAATTTTGCATAGGAGCGTAGCAGAACTCCATTCCGCCACCTCTGGCTCTCACTCTCCGCTCCCTGCAAAGTGAGGCAGAGCTGCCTACACAGGGAGGTATTAGAGCCAGCAAAGTAGGAGAGAGATGTGAGGAAGCTTCAGAGAGAGGAGGTTGGGGTTGCATACTGTGCATAGCGGTGCCTAAACACTGCACTCTGTACACAGCACACCACCGAACTCTGTACATAACACACACCTGAACCCTGCACTCTGTGCATAGCACACTCCTGAACCCTGCACTCTGTACACAGCACACCACTGAACTCTGTACATAACACAAGCCTGAACCCTGCACTCTGTACACAGCACACCCTTGAACTCTGTACATAACACACACCTGAAACCTACACTCTGTGCATAACGCACTCCTGAACCTTGCACTCTGTACACAGCGTACTCCTGAACCCTGCACTCTGTATACAGCACACTCCTGAACCCTACACTCTGTACATAGCATAATCATGAGCACTGCACTCAGTACATAACGCACTCCTTAACCCAGCACTCTTTATGTAGTGCATCCCAGATACAACCAGCCTTTTGAGGGCAGCCATACTGCTGTTGTGGCCCACGATGAAATTAGGTTTGACACCCCTGTCCTATGACAACTGTACATATTCATATTGTTTTAGATTATTCCCTCTAAACATCCCCTGAAGAAGTGGATTCCAGTCTACAAAATGCGTTGAGATAACAAGCTCCTCCAAATGTGACAATATTAATGGTGAAAGTTTTTTTGGATATTGTTTTTCTAAGATTATATTTTGATAATGACTATATACACAACATGTTCCTAGACTGCATTTGAGGAGAAAGCTTTGCTGTACTTTATTTACACTTGCATGTAAATTGCATGTGCGTAATGCAGCAAGTAAGATATGGACATATAGACTGTCATGCTCAGATGAGACAAATAGAGAGTTTTATTGTCAAAATGATTTGGTATGAGTGGAGCAAAAGCATGCTGATGATGACATTATGCCAAGAAGCTGCTTTCTATCAGGTAGGGCTAGGCTTGCTTTAAATAACTTTAACCACTTGCTGACCGCCGACCACAGTCTGAGGGTGACAGAGTGGCTCGATATCGCAAACCGCCGTCATATGATGCAGCAGCGATGACCCTCACTGTGAGCACGCGTGCGCCGCCGTAGGCGCGCTCACTGTGTTGGGGGGGCCAGGTAGTGGGTAGGCGGACTCGATTGCCGCTGGCTACCCGCGATGGCCCCCCCACAGTGAAAGAACGGAGGTCCGTGTATGTAAACACGGATCTCTGTTCTGTTAGAGGGGGAAGGCCTGTGTTCACAGGCTTCCTGCATATTAAAGCCGTGATCACTCCCTTCCCCCAGCCAAGCTAGCCCACATACAGTTAGAACACGCCCAGGGAACACAGTTAACCCTTAGAGTGCCCCCTCCAGGTTAACCCCTTCACTGCCAATGGCATTTACACAGTAATCAGTGCATTTTTATAGCACTTATAGCATGTATAAATGCCAATGGTCCCAAAAAAGTGTCAAAATGGTCCGACATGTCCACTGCAATATCGCAGTACTGCTAAAAAACTGAAAATTTACTATCAAATACTTACCGTAATTTTCCTTTCCTGATGGACTCCATGGCAGCCTACGTGTGGGTTAACCCCGCCTCCTCTCCAACGCTATAGGACCCCTAATCCCATAAATGTGAGCTCCCGGCTAGATCCCGTGTTCCGTAACTAGCCTACTCCTTAATGCATTGGTGGGGACTCCGTCTGCCATGGAGCCCATCAGGAAAGGAAAATTATGGTAAGTATTTGATAGTAAATTTTCCGTTTTCCTGACAGACTCCATGGCAGCCTACGTGTGGGAAATAACTAGCCAAAACCACACGGGAGGGTATGCTTTACACACAAAGAATTTAATTTGCACCATCAATTGACAAGACAGCACGACCAAAGTTTACAGAGGACAAGGAAGCTGGCTCGACACAATAATGTGACATGAACGTGTTGATGGAGGTCCAAGAGGCCGCCCTGCAGATAACTTCCGGGGCCACATGCCGCACGGCTGCCCAGGATGCTGCCAGCCCTCTGGTGGAATGAGCCGTCACCGCCTCCGGAGGAGCCATCCCTTTAGCCCTATATGCTTGCTGAATTGCCTGGACGATCCAAGCCGCTATCGTCCTTGACGAGGCCCGTTCCCCTCTGCTCTTCCCCGAGTACCGCAGAAACAGGTACTCTGAGCGTCTGAAGGTAGCCGTTACCTGGAGATACTCCTTCAGGACTTCTCCTACATCTAGCGGGTGAGCCCTTCTGGAACCCACTGTCCTGAATGTGGGAAGGACAATCTCTTGGTTCTCGTGGAAAACCGACGTTACCTTTGGATTTGTATTGAGCATGGGTACCAGCACTACCCTATCTGGGAAAAAAGACAAGAAGGGTTCTTTATGACCGAGGGAGCCAATTTCCGAGACCCGCTTGGCCGATGTGACCGCTACTAGAAAGGCCGCTTTCAAGGACAGTTCCTTCACTGAGGTCGGATCGACTGTTGCCGAGAGTGAGTCCAGGACTAGAGGCAGGTCCCACTTGGGAAACCTTGATCTTCTTTGCGGCCTTATTCTTGCTGCCCCCCTAAAGAACTGCCAGACCAAAGGATGGGCGGCCCAAGTGGACCCTGAGAAGGCGGATAACGCCGACACCTGAACCCTCAGCGAACTGACCGCCAAACCCAGGTCTAGGCCCGTTTGCAGGAACCCCAGGACTGCTTGAACATCTGGATCTATGGGTGACCTCCGTGAGGCTGAAGTGAACTGTACAAATTTGGACCAGATCTTCCCATACACCTTGTTGGTACTTGACCTTCTTGAGCTCATGAGGGTGGAAATCACTCCCGTAGAACAGCCTAGTGCTTCCAGCCTCCCCCTCTCAAGAACCAGACCGTCAGTTTCAGGACCGCCGGGCAGGGGTGTAGAACTGTCCCCTGGGAGAGCAGGTCCGGTCTGAAGGGAAGGGGCACCGGGTCCCGGGTGCTCAGTTGAGTTAGCAGAGGGAACCATGGCTTGTTCGGCCAGTATGGGGCCACCATCACCACCTCTACTGCTTCCGCCCTGAGTCTCCGCAGGAACCTCATGATGAGCGGGCACGGGGGAAAAGCATACGCTTTGCTGAACTCCCACTTGTCTGTCAGGGCATCCGTCCCATAGGTCTGACTGCAGTGATTCCGTGTGTAGAATTTCTCTACTTTGAAATTGCAGGGGGAGGCAAACAGGTCCACCTCCGGCTGAAGCCCCAGTGACAGAATCCACTTGAACGTCTCGTTGTGGAGGGACCACTCGGTATTGTCTAGCTGGACTCTCGAGAGGAAATCCGCCTGCGCATTCTGGACCCCGGGAATGAATACTGCAGAGATGTCTATTAGGTGTCTCTGGGCCCATGACAGGATTGGCTCGACTTCTCTGAGTAGGGCAGGGCTCCGTGTTCCCCCCTGCCTTTTCACATAGGAGACTGCTGTTGTATTGTCCATTCTGAGAAGGACCGCTTTTCCCCTCAGGAGATGGCCGAAGGCCTGGAGAGCCTGGAAAGCTGCTCGTAGCTCCAGAGTGTTCGAGCCCGGAGTGCGGGCGCAGGGTTCCCACCTGCCTTGTGCCAGCTCTGTCTCGTAGTGAGCCCCCCATCCCGTACCGCTGGCATCGGTGGTTACCACAGCCCATGAGACCGGGAAGATGGAGTGGCATGTCAGCAGGTTCCTCCGTTTCAGCCACCAGGGAAGGTTGGCCCTCATCGCTGTCGTTATGCGGATGAGCTGGTCCCATTGGCGGAGGAACCCCGCCTGGAAGGGGCGTAGCCTCCAAAGGGCCCACTTCACCATTGGTGTTGTGGCAACCATGGTGCCAATGATCTCGAGGCAGTAAGAGGCCCTCAGGTATGGGGACGACAGGGCCCGTGACACCCTTTTCCTGGTGATGGGGATTTTCTCCACCGGAAGGGAGATTGTGCCCTCCACCGTGTCGAACTGGGCCCCCAGGTATATCAGACGCTGGGCCGGCTCCAGATGACTCTTCTCCAGATTCAGTAACCAGCCGAACTCGGACAGGGTGGAGACGACTTGGTCTCTGTGGACAAGTAGTTGCTCCCTCTCCTGCGCAAGTAGCAGTAGATCGTCTAAATAATGATACAGACGGATCCCTTTTGTTCTGATCAAGGCTACTAGGGCTAGAAGGACCTTGGAGAAGGTGCGAGGAGATGTTGAGAGACCGAAGGGGAGACAAGTAAACTGCAGATGTCTTGGTCCGACCGCGAACCGAAGGAACTTGCTGAACTCTTTCTGCACAGGCACGTGGAAGTAAGCATCCTTCAGGTCTACTGAGACCAGCCAATCCCCTGGCTGTACCGCTTGCTGGATTGTGGACAGCGTTTCCATCTTGAATTTTTCATGCTTTATAAATTTGTTCAAATATGTTAAATCTATCACCGGGCGCCAGGCGCCATTCTTCTTCTGCACGAGGAACAGGGGTGAGTAAACCCCCTTGAACCTCTCTGCCTCTGGAACAGGTAGGGCAGCTCCCTGGGCCACCAGAGAATCCACGTAATCCAGGAGAATTTTTCTTCTTTCCTCTGCCCACGGAAGCCTTGTTGTGACAAATCTGTGCGGAGGGATAGCAGTGAAGGACCAGGAGTGCCCTTCTGACACTGTCTCGACGGTCCAGTGGTCCGAGATCGAGGCCGCCCAGACATGCCGGAAAAGACGCAGTCGCGCCCCTACCCGACCCGCCTGGACGGGCCCAATCTCAAAACGACTTTGTGGCCTCCCGAGACCCGGACGCCTGGCCTTTAGAGGATTTCGGCCCCGTCTGCCCTCTTCGCCAGTTTCTCCTGAAATCTCTGCCTGGCTTATATGAGCGAGCCTCCCTCGAGCGTTCCGTGCTTCTTCTTCTGCGCTGTGGTCTCTTCTGACCGAACAGCCGCCTATCCTGGGGAATGAAACCAGACTTCCCACCTGTGGCCCGAGCTATGGCACTGTCCAGTTTATTACCGAACAGGGAAGACCCTTCAAAGGGAATTTTACACCAGGCCTGTTTAGACGCCGGGTCCGCACACCAGGGACGTAACCATAACGCCCTCCTGGCCGTGACCGCGGACAGCATAGCCCGAGCCAGCAGGCGGATGAGGTCAATGGAGGCTTCCCCCAGAAACGCTGTTGCCAGCTTAAGTTCCTGGACGGCTGAATTTCCGACCAGCTCTTCAGACACACCCCGAATCACCGAGTCCACGTTTTCCATCCAGGGTTCCATTGCTTTGGATAACGCCGCGATGGCTAGAACCGGCTTGCAGGCTGCCCCGGCCAGCCCGTAAATCCTCCTGAGGTCTTGATCAATCTTCCTCTCGAGGCCATCCCTGAAGGATACTGCATCCTCGAGTGGGAGGGTAACATGTTTGACTAGCCGCATCAGGGCTGCATCTACCAGAGGGGTGTTCTCTAGGTATTTCACGTCCTCCGGCTTGAACGGATAAAGTTTTGCTGATTTACCGGACATAGACGACTTACTGTCTGTCTTTCCCCACTCTTCCAGGATGATGTCCTTTAGTTCTTCCAAGAGCGGGAAGCTGGGGCGCTCCTTCCCCAGATGCTTGAAGTATTTTTTCTGTTTTGCCGGTGTAATAGAGGGATCCTCCCATTTAAGGGCCTCCTTGACTGCCTTTATCAGCGGGGAAACCAGGGCAAAATCGATGCCTCCTGGAAAGTCGTCCGCCTCCATCTCGCTGTCCGAAGATCTGAGCGAGGAATCATAAGGCCGGAATGAGCCCAAATCCTCCGGGGCTTCGTTGGCCAAGGAGTCTGATATACCCGAGTAAGGCCGGAATACTAAGGAGCGAGTCTAGAAGCCTGTCGCTCTAC
>BLSH010274037.1:689928-703969 GCA_018402905.1 Glandirana rugosa
TTTAATTTATTTTCCCTATCCCCATTTATTTGTAGGGCACTTGCCCTAGTTTGAAGATGATTTTAGAACAGTTATATGGCTTCTACCGTTAATTAATACTTTTCAGACACAGTTTGAAGATGATCCACATTCACCTCCATTTTTGCTTTTTTTATGTTTTTATTTTTTTAAAAATATTTACAGTTATTTCCCTGTCCCCATTTTTTGTAGGGCACTTGCCCTACCCTTACCCCCATTTTACTTCCTTTTGCAGCCCTCTGGGGCTTTCCAGGACTTTCCTACAGCCATTTTTGTGCCTAAAAGTTCGGGTCCCCATTGATTTCAATGGGGTTCGTTGTCCGTGCGATCGTTCGGGTTCCGTCCGGACCCGGACCCGGACTTTGTCCCGAAGTTCGGACGGACCAGCAGAACCCGAACTTCCAGGTGTTCGCTCAACTCTAGTGGCTAAGTATGCTTCCACATCATCTGTTGGTGTCAGCTTCTGCAGGTAATAACTGGTTTTTACCGACTTTTGTTCCACTGGTACAGGAGCTGCTGACCCCTTCTTTAACTCCAGCAGGGCCTCCGCAAACTGGCGATTCATCTCCTGCTGAGCTGCATTGGCCTGTGCGACTTGTTGGTTGGTTTCCCGCTGAGCCGCAGTGGCTTGTAGCAGGGCCTTCATCATCTCTGCCATCTTTTTTGGAAACTGCCCGCATCCTCCACCACGTGTGAGGGATTAGCTCTTGTGGGGATCACCTTTCCTGGGAAGAAGGGCAATTGAGAGAGCAGTCTCCTTAAAATCTGGCTTGTTGCCAGGTTTATAACAAATAAAAAACAGAAAACAAATCCTTGCCGGCTGGCGCTAAACTAAACAATAGAGATTTCCTCACTATACGGTGTAGAGCTGGTCCCTGACACCCACAAAAACATAAGCAAATGCAAACCTTTACTTTATAGTCCCAACACTAAAGTTAGCTCTGTCAGATTGAGCCTTCTGAGTCCCAGGCCAGAACAACACTGTGCTCTCTTCCTGGTCATTTAAACACCACCTGAGAGTGGACTCAAGAGGGTCACAAAATCTGGTCTGGAACGAAGCCTGCCAAGGTGGCTGGTAACATTTGGATCAGATTCCACCTTAGTCCACTCAAAATGAACATATGCAGGGAGACAGATAGCTAGGGTTGCCACCTCATCCCTTTAAACCCGAACACATATGAATTACACAGGTTCTGAGGCTAATCTAATGCAGATAAGTCACCAAGTGAGTTTAATTACCACCTTAATCAGCCACAAAACCTATGTAATTAATATGTGTTCGGGTTTAAAGGGATGAGGTGGCAACCCTACAGATAGCGTCCGTCCACTACTGGGGCTCACATAATGTCACAATATATATATAGATATATATATCTATATATATATATATACCATCCCCCCCCCCTTTTTTTTGTTTTGCTTTTATTTCAACTTGTATGAAGGATGCTCAGTGTGCACATAGAGAAAAATAAAGCAGCAGCTGTCGCTAAAAACCAAAGAGCGGTATACATGCATAATAGATGCTAGACCTTCTACTGTTAATATCCAGTATTGTTAATGGCTATCTCATTATGTAAGCTGAATAGCTTCAGTGAGGCTGTGCTCATGTATCCAAGCACACCCAAAAGAAAGCCTGATTAAGGGGTCCTGCCAAGCTCCAAAACATTGCTGTTTGCTGTAACAATGTGATAGCTGAATAAAGCTTTAGACCCATTTTTTGGAGACCCATGGTGTGCTGGTGACATTCCTTGTTCCCAAAAAAAGAGGGATCCTAAGGAAGATCCAAACATGTGAGAAGAAGTAAAGGTTCCATACCAATGGTCAAGTGGTCTTTTATTGAATAATAAGCAATATCAGAGTGTCATCATGTTTTGGATGTTAAAATGCTCCCCCTTCATATATTATATTCAAAAGTCCATGAACTTTATATACTGTACTACTTCAGGTTGGTCCACTACTAATTCAAGCCCGAAGTCTGTCAGATGCTGGTCTGGCTCGTACCATAGAACTTCAATAGCAAACGATGGATGTCCGCAAACTAGTATTGGATAAAATCTGCAAAACTTTATTTGCAAAAATCAAAAGTCCACAGAACACACAGCACACAAGGAGAGCAAATGTTGACGCATTTCACATCAAAGGGTGTTTAGTCATAAATCAGTTTGTTCCAATTGTTATGCCCATTGGCGTGAAACACGTCAACATTTGCTTTCCCTATGTGTTCCACTAGACTTTTAATTTTTGCAAATAAAGTTTTGTGGATTTATCGAATACCAGTGTGCAGTCATCAAACCTTTTGCTACTGAACTTATATACTGAATGTGACTGGACTTGGTGGAATTTAGGTAAGGCTTGTCTTTTTAAAATGAAATAGTAACAGCTTGGGGGTGTTACGAGCAAGTTTTTGCTTTTTGCTGGTATTAATATACAATTTAAAAATGCAACCATTACATAAATTTGGAGGTTACATAACATAATATAGAAGCCCTGATGAAAGTGGAGCACTTTAATCCCCAAAACATGCTGGCTCTCTGATGTCACTAATTATTAAAAAAAAAACTGTTTTGGACTCTATGACCATTGGTATGGCACCCTTACTGCGTCTCACATATTTAAAGCCAAAGAGTGGTGTCAAAGTGCCACACTGAATTCTCCATATTAGAGACCACTCTCCATCATAAAAGCCTGAAATGAATTGTATGGGTACTTTTCCAGTACAATAGGCCATCCCACTTGCTCCTCTGCCTGCTTGGGCCTCTTTTTCTTTGTTAGATTTCCATGATTGTAGAGCCAGTCACGGACCACTTGAAGCCAGTCAGTGAAGCAGGGGGCAGAGTGCCTTGAGCGGAGCAACTCAGTCTGTCTCCATAATAGAGACTAAACAAATCATTCAGGGCTCTTTCAGACTAGGGACACTGCTTACCCTTCTCTGGACATGATCTGTGGTGTTTTTTTTAAATTGCCGAACTGCAATTTTAAAATGCGGGACCATGCACAAAGTACGCCGAGCGACAGTCACCACTGGAGTCTCTGAGAGTTATAAGAATTCTGCGACGGTTCCAACCCACCACCACCACTTTTGGCTGGAGTTGGTCTTTTAATATCTTGTGGTCCTGATTTTTTCCTGTTTCTCTAATGGGTCTGTACATAGAAATATACACCACGACACAAGGAAAAACAACTGTTCTTGTGTAATCCATGGAAAATGAAAAAATAATGACAGTTTAAGATAGCTCTGTATTGTGCCTTTTCAGTACGTTATGTTCATTTTCACTCTGACCGACTTAGGGTTAAAACAGCTTAGTGCGTTCATATTTAATGCCGCTGGCTCCGCTTACCAAACCCAAATTATATCTGCACTTCAGAAAAACAAGAACTCTTTTTTTTCTTCTACTTGAACTGGCATTAAAAGGGATTAGGAAACAAGATGGGCCGCCCGCCCAGTCGCCCCTTCAAAAAACTATTGTTCTTTATAAAGTGTGTCTACCACTTTGATGATGTTCGCTGGATATTTTTCAAGAACCATGTATTATAACATCTTTAAGGAAAAAAGGAATGGCATAACGTAATGCAGATTTTTGTCACTGTTCCACAGCTCCTGCTTTTAATTTCCACCGTAAGAAGAGGCTCCAATGCAGTCTGGTGGGGAAAGACTCAACTATTCTCTTGGCCTCCCAGGAGAATATGATGGAATTTGGTTCCTTGAGATTTAAAGAAAACCTCCTTGAAGCACTATTTACATCTAAACTAGTGATATAACATGTCCCCAGCAAAACCTCAGAAACACAACAACAAAAAATACTGTATACTGGGCTCCCATTTTCTAAAAAAAAAATTAAATTAAGCTGAACTTTCGGCAGATACTTACGGAAAAGTCCTGGTCAGTGTTCAGTGTGGGTGGTACTATATTGTAGCGCATTTGTCCTATAATCTTATACAACACTCCTAATAGAGGCTACTGCAGAATTCTGACTTTGAATCTAGGAATTCTGACTTTTAATCTCAGAATTCTGTCTTTGAAACTCAGAATTCTGATTTTAAAACTCAGAATTATGACTTTTAATCTCAGAATTGTGACTTTGAAACTCAGAATTCTGACTTTGAATCTTAGAATTCTGCCTTTGAATCTCTGAATTCTTACTTCTTGTATTCTCAGAATTCTGACGTTGAAGCTTAATACATTTTAAATCTTAAACAAACCACAGATGAAAACAAATTCAATCTATTAAAATTCTTCACTAAGGCAACAGAGATTTCATCAGCTCAACGTAATAATGGCCGCTATCCTACCCCGACCCTTTTACCCCAACTAAACCGCAATAACCACCCTGACACCATTTTGGAGTAAAATTGGCCATAGCAGCCATTTATTAACCAATAACCAAATATAACAAACATTGCTTAGAACAGAAACAATATTAATAATACAGTAACAATAAACATAAGGTTGCGAAGTATCCACTTTGTATCTGCGTAACTACTTACATGGTCCCCAGCTGCACCACACCAGTTTGGAGACAACCTCAACTCTGTTAACCCACCATTAACCTGCATTCCACAGGGCACTCCATACCTTAGATGGGTCCCTAATATGATAAGCACAGGAGATTTTTAAAATGACTCCAAAGACCCCAAACGCCAGGCCACGATGACCACCTAAAGATGAACTGATCCAGTGCAGGAACGGGCTGGCAGGAATGTTCTTCCTCAACAGTTCTTCTCCGGATGCCAGGAACTTAACTATCCTGCTTAGAAGACCACCTGCAGACCCTTCTCCCACTGTGAATCCCACCAATCACAGTAAGTGACTTTCCCCTTTTCTTAGCTTATCAGTTAACCCTCTCTCTCCCTGATTCCCCTGTATTCCAGTCATGCTAGTCCTACGTTATTATTATTATTATTATTATTATTTTCTGCTTCGGGCTATTATTTACATGTATTTTAAATTAAACAGAATTTTACTTAATTTTAGACTCTTGTAACCTGTAACCCTGTAGTGCTTAGTGTAAGCGATGCACTCAGAATTACTGTCAGAGAGCATGTTAACAGGAGGAGAAAGCAGAGAGACGACTTTATCAGTTCACTGCTGTTCCTTCACTGTCCATTCACAGGCTGTTTTAAAATTCGAATTTGAAAAGTCCTCAAATCTGAATAGTTTCCCAGTTTCCAAAGAGAACAAAATAGAACAGAAAACAAAGGAATAGAACAGAAAGAAAAACAATAGACTAGAAAAGAATATAACAGAAAACAAAAGAATAGAATACAAACAGCTCTGTTCCACTCCACCACATTATATTCTTTCATTTTTTGTTATATTCCCCTCTATTGCATTCTATCTTTTTCGATTCTATTCCTCCCCTTTCCACTCCACCCCATTCTCCTTGGAAATGTGAAACCTATTTGAAAATTTTTCGCATTGATTTGATTTGAAAACGAATAAACAAAACGAATTCCGAAAACAAATTAAACTAATTAACCACTTCACCCCCGAAAGGATTTCCCATGTTAGGACCAGAGCAATTTTTGCGATTTGGCACTGCGTCTCTTTAACTGACAATTGCGCGGTCGTGTGACGTTGTACCCAAACAAAATTTGCGTCCTTTTTTTCCCACAAATAGAGCTTTCTTATGGTGGTATTTGATCGCCTCTGCGTCATTTCTGATCACCGCTATAAACAAAAAAAAAGCGACAATTTTGCAAAAAAAAAATATTTCTTACTTTTTGCTAAAATACATATCCAAAAAAAGTATAAAAAACAAAGTTATTCATTGGTTTTGGCTGATTTATATTGTTCCTCATATTTTTGGTAAAAAAAATTGCAACCGGCGTATATTGATTGGTTTGCGCAAAAGTTGCCGCGTTTACAAACCATGAGAATTCCTTTCTGGCGTTTTTACATTTTTTTTTACTGGTAATTGCGGCGATCTTCGATTTTTATCGGGACTTTGATATTGGGGCGGACATGTCGGACATTTTTGACACTTTTTTGGGACCAATGACATTTATACAGCGATCAGAAATTTAAATATCCACAGATTACTGTATAAATGTCATTGGCAGTGAAGGGGTTAACCTGTAGGGGGAGATCTAGGGGTTAACTGTGTTCTCTAGGCGTGTTCTAACTGTGGGGGGGCTGGGCTGCCATGGGCATAAGAGATCTAACTGATCCCTGTGATCTTAGATGCCCACTGACAGAGCGGGGAACAGCCGTGTTTACATCGCCGGTTCCCCGTTCTTTCTCTCTGGCAGGTCATCCTGCAGAGTACGGCGGGCATGAGAGTGCGCCACTGGCAACGCGCTCCCGTCCGCTAGTTGCGCACGAGCCGCCAGTTATGTACGGCAATTCGTGGGATGTTGCCACTCTGCAGCAATAAATATACTGCGCGCGGTCGGAAACCTGTTAAACGAATCTAACTAAACAAATTCATGTAAATAACGAATCGAAACAAAATTAATTTTTTCGCTCTGCACATGTCTAATCTTTTTGTGACTGCTCCTCCCCATCCGGTGACTCCTCCGGATTCTAAAGCGCTGGTAACTGAAAATGCCAGTTGCCTGGCTGACATGCTCATCCAATGGCTGCAGAGCTTTGAATCACTGACCCAGAAAAAATATACAGCTCAGACTTCAGTATATACATGTTACGGCTTCTGAAATCAAAGATAGCCAGGCATTGACATTTTCAGAAAATGGTCAGCGATGTCAGCACCCATATTTCTCCCAGTATAATTTCCCTTAAAAGAAGTCAATTGATAATTTAGGAAAAATTTATTAGGTGATCCCCTAATATATCAGTTCCCCAGCCCTTCTCCAGATGCAATAATTACCATAAAATAGCTAATAGTCATATTTAAAGATCTAAACAGCAAAGTCTTGCAAAAGATAAAAAAATCAAAGGAGCTATTTTGTTTAATGGAAAGCTGGAAGCACTGTTCTATGATAAGCAGTGCCTACAGGCGCAGTCACTTTAGAAGCTTTTGCCACTTTAAGCAGCGTAATAGATTTAAACACATCTGTATCATGTGCAGCTTTGGTATTATAATGCGCTGCTCCTGTTATCAGTAAATAATATTAGAACTGACTAATACCGTCTTGTCTTTTGATCCAGGTTACATATATCATGTGCTTTGTGTTCCAGATCAATGCACCCCTCTGCTTTTTATCAAAACACTTTGTAGCCCTGATTTCACCGACATACTTTAAATAAAGCATCTACTTCCCTTTGACTTCTTGTAGGACAATCCAAACCATATACAACAACTCTTAGACTCCCTTCACATATTGCTCAGCGAGAATGCGGGTTCTCGCTAGCGATTTTTAAAGTGTCTTTCTGTGTGAGGCAACTCATTCACTTCACTGGGCTGCCTATGTGCATTTGCCGGGTCAAAGGAGCTCAGGGACCAGATTTTGGGCCTGAGTCAGGTGCAATGTTACATGCGCGTTTTGCCGCGGTTCACGCACATTTTGTTCCTCAACAATAGCAGCAAAATCGCACTTCGTTTTGCCTTTCAAAATGGATGAATCCCAAATGCTGCAGATTTAGAACCACAGGCAGAATTGCGCCATTCTACCTGCAATTCCTAATTGCCCAAATGTGAATGTGGCCTGAAAGTGCATCTAAAGCCAAAACTTTATCTTAGATTTAGAGCGTGGAAGGGTAAGAACCCTTGACGAGTTTTATTGCTGTCTGATTTACACTCTCTGCAATGATCACTGTCTCTGTGACTGACAGTGATGGGAAAATCCAACAGTTTGAGTTGTCATCTGAACAGGAATAAAGGGAAATCTTCCAATGAGGAAATGTGTTCCAGTGACAAATGTCAAAGAGGAGATTTCCATCACTTTGGAGTTATTTTCTCTCACTTCCTATTCTATCTAAAGGACAGGAAGTTAGGGGAAGTCTCCCCAGTGTGACACAGATTACAAAAAAAAACACACAACAGGGGTTTTAACTGTAGCGCTACCCCGCAGAAGCCGCATAAGTATGTTTCATTCTGTATTCTGCTTCTCAACCCCAAGAAGCCTCAGCCCCTCTGGCACACCTGGCAATGATGTAGATGCAAGGACCAATGAAAACAACACATGTTATGATGAAACACAAAAATTGTCTTTACTGCAAGGTTTCTGTCAAATAGCAACAGACAATAACATCAGGCAATAACAATAACAATAACAATAACATAGGCATCAGGAAGTCTGTTTGCACTATCTGATTGAGTGGTGCGCATTGAATAAGCTTCCGCTTTGCTGGGGAGGACTGGCGCCTGAGCGATACTGTCTCTATGGCTACGGATCCTTCCCCCTTCTCCTGATAGGAAATGACGCGCTGGTTGTTGATTTACATCAAATGGAACGCAGATAATAAGCCCGCCTCTCTCCGGAAGATTCCTTCCGGGGTTACCACAGGTTCACAGTGAGATGATGATTTCCAATTGGAGGCAGAGCAGACCATGTGATTGGGCTCTTTCCGCTTCCTGTTTGGATATGCACTTCCGGGTCAATTTACACATGGAATTGTTTTTATTACAAAAAGCAGCGGTTGTCATGTGACCATGATATGACGATATATAAATGGGAAAGGAATCTTAGAAGCTTCACCTCACGCTGAAGAAGTCCTTATTGTATGGGACGTAACGCGTACCTGGAGGTTGAAGCCGCGCTGTTCGTCATCATCCACCGCTGTCCTTTTTGAAGTTTTTATCAAGTTTGCTATCTGTACTCGCACCAGTGGAGGTGCTGAACCATGTGAGTGATTTTCTTCTTTTTTAATAAATGAATGTTCTTTTTACAAACGGAGAGCACTAGATTTCTTCCATTTTTGTTTTTGTATGCAACACCTTTGAGGAGTATTCTGGCTGTATCCTAAGTAAAGTGAGAACACTATCTGGATTGGATCTCGTGTATACTTATATTTGCTTTGTGACCCCTGCGGGTCGAATCAATGAGGTGAGAGGCTTGGAGTGTCTGAGGTGGCAGGATCCACGTGTGCTTTTCACCTGCATGCTCTACATATTATAGGCACTGTGACTCACCGGGATGTTTTCATGATGTTCTTATACAAAGTTGGAGGATACCGTTTGACACGCAGCCTTAACCATTAACGGAATAGGACTTTTACTGAATGTTATGGTTTTCTTTGGCTGATAAGACTGTTTTCTTCTTTTTGTTTGCGCTGCACTGTCTTTATTGATTTTTTATGTATGCTTAAGGTTATGAATTGCCTTTATCAGTGCTTGGCTTGCAATCAAATATACTAATCTCTTTTCCACATGTGCGCTGAATTTACTCCATTACTATACATACAGTACCACCAACAGGTGAAACCATTCCTGACACAGACAAATGGACTGATCAGCAGAAAGCAGCTCACTTTCTGATATGTGTGGGACAAAAAGGACTTGACGTGTGCAGCACCTGGCAAGCAAGTGGGGAGATCACTGCAGAGGACAAAAAGAAATCAGAGGTACTGTTCGCAAAGTTTGAAGCATACTGCAATCCTAGGAGAAACCCCACAGTGCAAAGGAAACTGTTTTATGAGAGGAACCAGTGTGAAAGTGAATCTGTGGATGAATGGGTGACACAGCTGCGCTTGCTTGCCAAAGACTGTGCTTTTTATGATGCCGGAGATATGATAAAAGATTGTATTCTGATGGGCAGTAAGTTTAACGGAGTTCAGGAAAAGCTGCTGCAGGAAGAAGATTTAAATCTTGAGAAAGCCATAAGGATTTCCAGAGCATATGAAATGTCAAGAAAGGACATGCAGGTACTGGAAGGAACACAGCACCAGATTAATGCTATAGAAAATCACAGCAGCAGATACGGCCAAGAAAAAGCACACGAAGAAATAAAGGGCACCTATGGCACTGGGACAAGTAACACACAAGCAGCGTGTGGATATTGTGGAATCATGCACCATAAAAATGTCTATCCTGCAAGGGGGCAGATATGCAATAAATGCAAGAAAAGAGGACATTTTGCCAGGGTGTGTAATCTGTCCTCACAAACTGGAAGGTCAAAAACACAGTCTGTACACGCCATAGAGGACAATGATGACAATTCAGGGTCAGACTCAGACTGCACCCCAATATATCTTGCATCAGTACAGAAAACTCATCAGTCTGCAGATGAAGCGACTGTAACATTACAGATGGGGGCTAATAAAAATTCCAGTCAGATTCAAAATAGATGCAGGAGCACAAGTTAATTGTGTGCCAAGCCACGTATACCTGGAACACCTCAGGAATGAACCCTCCTTAGAGACTCAGGACCTAACAAAACTAATGGGATATGGGGGTGAAAAGCTGAAAGTAATGGGTCGCTGTAATGCAAAATGTTCTTACATGGGATCTGAAAGGGTTTTACAATTGTTTGTGATAGAAACACAAGCCCCAGCTGTACTGGGTCTCAAAACAAGCAAAGAGATTGGACTTGTGAAGATCATAATGACTGTGCATGATGGCACAAAGGTCTGACAGAGGCTGACATTAAACGTGAGTACTGTGATCTATTCAAGGGCCTGGGGTGCCTCCCGGGTATAAGCCACATTCGTATAAAAGAGGGTGCTCAGCCTGTCATTCACGCCCCAAGGAGAATACCTTTAACTCTTGTGGATAAAGTCAGACAAGAACTCACTAAGATGGAGAAGCTGGGAGTAGTAAAAAAGGTCACAGAACCATCAGAATGGGTCAGTTCTATGGTTGTGGTGGAGAAGAAGAACACAGGTGCAATTCGCATATGCATTGACCCACATTATTTGAACAAAGTAATAATGAGAGAACACTACAAACTCCCCACCATAGAGGATATAGCGCACAAGCTAGTAGGAGCAACAGTATTTAGTGTACAAGATGCCCAGTCCAGTAACTGGCAATTGTGTCTAGATGAAGCCAGCAGTTACTTGACCACTTCAACTCCCCTTTGGGTCGATGGCGCTTCACAAGTGTACATTTTGGCATAGCATCTGCACAGGAGATATTTCAAAAGAAATCACATGAATTGATTGCTGGTCTACAGGGTGTGGAAGTAATAGTTGATGATTTGTTGTCTATGGAAAGGATCAAATGGAACATGACAAAAACCTTACTGCTTTGCTCAATCTGTGTCGTGAGAAAAATCTTAAACTCAATCCAAACAAAATGCAAATTGGGGTAGAAGACGTTACATATTTTGGACACCTACTAACCAAAGAGGGCTTGAAGCCTGATCCAAAGAAGATTACAGCAGTTCTTAACATGAAGGCCCCAACCTCCAGAAAGAAGCTGGAGACATCGCTGGGCATCTTCAACTATCTATCCAAATTCTCTCTGGGCCTTGCTCAACAGATAGCAGCACTACGTGCACTGCTACAGAAGGATGCTATTTAGTGTTGGGATGTAAACACGGAAAAGACTTTTGACAAAGTGATAAAACTGATCACTAAACATCCAGGGCCAATATTGAAATATTTTGCCGTAAACTGTGACACTGTACTCCAAGTTGATGCATCCCAGTTTGGGTTAGGTGCTGTACTGACACAGCAAGGACATCCTGTGGCATATGCTTCAGGAGCACTGACCACAACGCAAGCCAATTATGCTCAAATTGAGAAAGAGATGCTGGCCATTGTGAATGGATGTGATAAACTTCACCAATACATATATGGTCGCCCGGTAGTCGTGGAACCACAAGCCATTGGAGTACATCCTACAGCAGATGATTATGAAATTACAGCAGTATGATCTCACAGTGAAGTATAAGCCTGGAAAGGAAATTCCAATGGCAGATACCCTGTCCAGGGTGTTTGCAGAAGGACATGAAGCATGGGATGAACCTGAGTTGGAAGAACAGGTACATACAGTACTAGTGAACATGCCAATATTGGATGCACGAGAAGGTAAGACAAGACACCAAACAGGATAGAGTACTAGAAAAACTAACTTGTGTCATGTGCAATGGTTGGTCAGAAAAAAGGAAAGAAGCTGTGCCCTGAACTACAGAGATTCTGGCCTGTGAAAGATGAGCTATACATTCATACAGTTATCATATTTATTGGTGACCGTATTCTTATTTCTAAGTCACAGCAGGCAGAAGTACTGGAACAAATTCACCAGGGACATTTGGGCATCACTCTGTGTAAGCACAGAGAGCAGGAGGTTGTCTACTGGCCCAATTTGGACTCTGATATTGAGACACTTGTGAAGAAGTGTGAAACATGCCAGACATTTCAAGACAATGCAAAAGAATCTCTTACACTGTGGAATGCGCCTTCATGGGCATGGCAGAGACTGGCTACAGATATCTTTCATTTTGAGGACAATCATTACCTGGTAGTTGTAGATTACTACAGCAAATACTTTGAGCTAGTGCAGCTGAGAAATCTAAAAGAGTCAACAGTCATATGGGCTTTCAAAGCAATACTTTCAAGACATGGAGTGTGTGAAGAACTTGTGTCTGATAATGGCCCACAATCCTTGTGTGCTGAATTTCATTGCTTTCTGCGTGAATGGGGAATCAGATACAAACCCACAAGCCCTTATTACCCACAGGCCAATGGTCTAGCAGAGAAGCATGTTGGCATAGCCAAATGCATTATACAGAAAGCACAATCATCAGGGCAGGATGTGTACCTAGGCCTGTTAAAATATCGTGCAACACCTATTGAAGGTTTATGCTCACCTGCACAGCTGCTAATGGGTAGAACACTGAGGACCACAGTGCCTATTGCACCACAGAAATTGCAGCCTCAGTCTATCCCACATGATCGGGTAACAGCTCAGAGGAGCATTAACATGGAAAAGCAAAAACTGTATTTTGTCAAATCTACTAAATCCCTGCGTCCGCTCTGTGCTGGGCAAGCTGTGAGACACAGAGTCACTGGGAATACATGGGAACCTGCTTGAATTGTCAGAAAAGCCAATTCACCAAAATCATATGTAATTGAAACCAAGTGTGGACAGAAACTAAGATGAAACAGGCGTCATCTTTGTCCTGACATTGCAGCGGATACCTCATCAGAGGAACCAAATGACAATGGAAATAAAGAGCAAACCCATGATGGGAAAAAATTCCTAAACACGGATATTGAGTTTACTGAGGATACCGAGGACAACATAAGCGTATCAGCATGTGATAATGCTGGCTTTCAGCTAGACACCAATCCTACCAATGATGAGCCAACGGTTACTTTCTATCGCTATGGTCGAACCATTAAACCAAAAATATGGAAGGACTTTGTTTCATATTAAATGTTTCATCTGGGGGCGGGGATTTGTAGTTGTAAGATGGATGCTGCTGATTAAAGACAAGCCTGATGCTGAAGCTCCATGCTGTCTGCCTATACTTGTGTTAATTCATCACATGGTACCAGAAGTCGGATCTTCTGGTAATCTGGGTACTACAATCACCTCCCTCTATTATATCATTGTTTCCTTTTTCATCCCTCTCCCCTCTTTCCCTCCCCCTCCCCCTTTCTCTTTTTTTATCCTTTCTCCCCCCTATCTTCTCCCCTTCTTTCTGTCTTCCTCTCCCCTGATTTTTCTCTCTTGTCCTTCCCTTTCCCATTCCCCTCCTTTTCCTCCCCACCCTTCCTCCTTCCCTTCCCCCCTTCCCCCTCCCCCCTCTCCTTTCCCCTCCACTTTTTCATCCCTTTTCTTCCCTTTCTTCCCCCTCTTCCTTTCCCTTTCCCTAACCCCCTCCTTCTCCCTTTCCTCTCCCCTCCTCGTTTCTTACCCATCTCCCTTCTTGTCACCCCCAGGTTTTCCTGCCTTTGCCATCAATCCAAGATTCCTAGCTCTACCCTTTTGCCCATTCCCTTTTTTGCTTCTGTCAATACCCACCTGTTTATTCCACACATTTTCCAATATCATCACATACCTTTTCATAACTTTTCACACTTAATCTTGAACATTACATGTGAGTTCCATTCATCCGTGGCTGTACATTACAAGTTCTAATTCACACTTTTCAATACTTTTCCATACACTACTATAACCTTTTACACACCTTATTTGTCCACCCATAACTGTCTTCGTTTTTTCCCTTACCC
>BLSH010274037.1:727770-760150 GCA_018402905.1 Glandirana rugosa
TACAACAACTGAACTAGATGCGACCCACCCGTAACTACTTAGGTACGAACGTACTAACTTGCAGACCGGCGATCATCCGTATCTACCCGGGTCAGTCCCATACAAATGGATTCATCAATGCCCACCCAGCGTAGATCAAGTCAACAACATACTCCTCACCCTACTCTACATGGAAAGGCAGGACATCATTAATATGAACTTCCTCCGTGTTAAGAAGTTCTTCGCGAGATGGAGGAGATTCATAGAATATTCGCTCAATCCTACAGAGCTGAAAGACTTTATGTCCCCATTCAAACTATCTGAGTGGTATTTAAAATCTGACCTATCCAATTCCCTGGGTAAACTCAAAATTAGTGATTAAAATCCTGCCACGAACATCACTGGCTACAACACCTTGGCGTTCGATACCCTTTGACCTACCTGATTAACTTTACCGGTTAGTGCTGAGGCCTAGACAAGGAATACTAGAGACTTCCATGGAACCTAACTCTTACCACACAGGATACACTTAAAACAGCCAGTCAACCAATCTGCACCCTGTTTGATTGTAATACGGTTTGAAATTCTGTGGTCTATATCATTCCACCAATTGTGATACATTGGATGTGCCAATCCTTTCTTCTATTATTTTTTTGATTTAAAAGATATATCTCGATGTATATTGAAGCTCTAACCTAATCCATACTATTACTTGTCTCATATATCGATGTTGTCCTGATGTATACTTTCTTGAAAAATGTTCAATAAAATCTGTTAAAAAAAAAAAAAAAAAAAAAAAAAAAAAAAAAAAAAAAAAAAAAAAAAAAAAAAAAAAAAGGCAAAGTATTTAATATCCACTCTGAGGTCATCAACAAAAGGATCCAAACTAGCAGACAGGGCATGCAAACAGGGAGCTTGGAGCACGGGTTTAACACACTATCATAAGCATAATACTGCAGGCTTGGCTGGCTTAAATCAGGTTTGGGCTCCACCCAAAGACTGGCTACATCAATCACCTTGCAGGTGGACAGACAGACAGGGAGAATGCATCACAGCCAAAACTAGGATGCTGGAATGAGACCGGCAACAGTGATGGAGCAGGACCGCTACATGTTCTTGACAGGCTGCAACAAACCAAACCAACTTTTTTGGTTTGAGAAGGTCATACCAGAGACTGCACTTATGCAGTCATAGGACTATAGTGTTACCTCCCACCATCTGTAGTCATAGTGGCTATATTTAAAGATGTGGTATACACACAACAGGTGAGTGGCAGGGTCAATGCATGACAATGTCCACAACTGTTTGAAGCATCCTTTCTCAAACCAGGGTTCCGTGGAACCTTGGGGTTCCTGCAGAGGAAGGCATTGGCAGATTAAAGTACAACATAGTTACATAATTAGTCTGGTTGAAAAAAGACACAAGTCCATCTAGTTCAACCAATAAAAGGGGAAAAATGATACAATCGTATATATACACAATCCTACCAGTATACTCACAACTGATCCAGAGGAAGGCCAAAAAACCCATCAAAGCTCCAGCAGGGGAAAAAATTCCTTTCTGAGAAGGCAATCGGTTATTCCCTAGCTAAAGGGAATACTACAGGTAAAACTTTTTTTTTTTTTTTTTGGATAGAATGGTACATAGTTAGATCTGAACACTTCTCACTTTTTTTGTTGTCTGCGCAAATGTTGGGAAGATTCACCCTCTCTATTTGTCCTGTTTACCATTATCATTGAAAGTGAAAGTAAAAGAAAATCCCAAATTTTGGGTTGTCCCCAGAAAAGTAATGGGGAAGATGGGAAATCTTCCAATAAGGACACTAGTTCTGGTGACCAGTGGGTCCCCAAGGAATTCCCTTCATTTGCAGGGATTCCCTCTCACTTCCTCTTTGGCTATGAGATAGGAAGTGAAGGGAAATCTCCACAATGAGACAGAGGGTGAAAAAAAAATCTGACAGGGGTTATAAGCCTCCCTTACTCTATCCAAAATGAAAAAAAAAAGTTTTGCCTATAGTTCTACTTTAATCCACCAAAGTAGGGGATCACTAGTATTTTCAGTTTATTATTTGTTTCATTTCATGATCATCACTAAAGACAATTGTGTTATATAGAGCCAGTGAAAGAGGAGGGATTGAGTACATACCTTAAAACCCTCTACAACCTACTAATCACACAAATATACCATAAACTGCAGGTATAATTTTTAGAGAGGTTCCCTAGGACCTGAAAACTTTTTCAAAGGGTTCCTCCATGGTGAATAGGTTGAAAAAGGCTGGTCCAGAGGGAAAATGATGAGGAAATGAGCAGAAATCAAAGTGCTATTAATATTTGCTACAGCTGACAGAAAGAACGTCTATAAAGGTGACCCACATAGCCCGTAAAAACTCCATTACAAATACACTGAAATTCTTTACTTGCCATAAATAGGTTCATTTCACCCATTTGGTATAGTTTTACAAATCTAAATGATGGCTAAATAGCTTGACTATAACCACAGAGTGAACCACCATCCCATTGATTTACCATTAGGGGTAGCTGTATCTAGTTTGAAAATTCTGTTGAATTTGAAATGTACCAAAGAACTATACAAGCTTATTCACCACCATCTCTTGTTAATTATTTTGTTATTGTCTTGTAGCCCATTGAAAGTTAAGTAAGCATGAAAATGTGAACAATAATGTAACAGCTCTAATGCCTCTAAGCCTCTTGTCCAATCTCAAATTCCTGTTCCAACTATGCATTCTTCCCAGAATGCCCCCTCCCCAGCTGATGTCTCCCCAAATGCAGGAGTCCTTCCAATGTGTGGGGGGTTGATATAGCTTTTACTCCTGTCCTCCAAGCTCTCACACACAATAGGAGGACTGGTCACAACTTGAGGTCCGGGCCTCAGTAATTGGCTCAGTATGAAATCGGATGAGATTTTGAATCTCGTAGGGTGGGCAGGAAATGTCTGTAATCAGCAAAAATAGGTTTAATCCCAAGAGAAGCAGGAACTTTTATGGAAAAAAAAGCTTACAGGTGTATTGTTTTAATGGGCTATTCAATACGATAAAGATTTTTATTACTTCTGAAATGTAAAAACATAGTACCATAACTTTGAAGTGATTTACTGCAGCCAAATGCTTAGATAAAGTACATGAAACAGTAAATGCATATAATAGCATAATATAACAGAAAGCCTTAGTAGTCGATTGCAATATCCGTCCAAGATTTGCCATACATTCATTTGTGAATCAACTGGCTGACTTAAAAATTACATCATTATTTGAAGACCAGTTACACCAACATCTGGATGCATTCTTATTTTTATGTTGAACTCTAGATAAACAGCTTAATAAGTTGTAGAATAGGATTATTTGCCAAAAGATTTGTAATATCGTGCAGTACCACAGCTAGGTTCTGCTATCTCTGTGCCTCCTTGTAGACTACATCGCCTTGAGTAATACAGCCTGGTCTAAGTGCAGCCATACATACCACAATCTGATTGTAAATTTACCAAAACTTTGTAATACAAGGTCAAGCCTAAATAATTCATTTAATTTCATATCTAATATTGTAGGCCTTTACATGACATAGATGTTGTTAGATTTTCAGGCAATGGAGTCATGATTGGACACTGTCATCATGACTTTATCCAATCATGGCTCATTCCCACCCCACAATATAAAAGTATTCTTTCAATGACAGCCATTTTGAGTGTGATTTCAGCTGGAGAGAGATAGAACAGGGCTCTGTTCAGTGCTATTAGTTAGTTAGTGTGCTATACTGTGCTATTGTGCTTCAATTGTCAGTGGAGAATATTCGTTTAGTGTCAGTCTAGGGATAGTGTGAGTGTAGTGAGGAGGACCATAATTCAGCTTTGCATAGTGTGCAGCTAGAGTAGGGACAGCTCAGATAGTTTCAGTGTAGTGTAGTGAGACAGTGTCATTCAAACATACATTAGTGTATATGCAGAGTAGGGACAGCTCAGATAGTTTCAGTGTAGTTTCAGTATGCCAGTTTAATGCCATATAGTTTTGTGCATTACTGCAAGTTTAATGCCATATAGTTTTGTGTGTTTCGGTGTAGTGTAGTGAGACCGTGTCACTAATCTTTACATTAGTGTATAGCTCAGGAATGGGCAAACTACGGCCCGCGGGCCGTATACGGCCCGGCTGACCTTTTAATCCGGCCCGCGGAAGATATTAATTTATGCACCTCACTTCACACTGCAGCATGCGGAGCGGCATGGAGCGGCGCGATGCGGCGCTCCAGGCAATCTCAAAGCAGCTTGCTAGGAGACTTCTATCATAGAAGTCAATGCAAGCCGCCTGAGATCGCCCTAAAAATAGTGCAGGGACCATTTTTCTAATGCGGAGCGAAGCGATTCGCTCCTATTAGAACGGTCCCATTTGCACAGCATTGAGGCGAATTGTCAGGCGACTCAAGTCGCCTGACAATTCGCCTAGATGTGAACGGGCCGCGAAGTCGCGCCGCTCCGCCCGCTGCAGTGTGAACCCAGCACAACAGCACATCAGTCCCACGGCCCGCCTCATCGCCTGCCCTCCCTCCCCGAGTCCTCCCCCTACTGCGCCTGTCAGTCACTCTGACTCCAGGCAGAGGCAGTGGGTGGAGTCGACCCGTGAGGAGGACTGCGCGCGCACTCTCACTGCAGCCAGACTAGGAGAGAGAGCCAGCCTGTGCGCAGCTTCTCCGAGTGCCGACCCCGTCTGCTGCCTCGTGGCGGGCTCCCGTGGGCGGCGGGCCGTGACAGTCAGCAGCCTGCCTGCCGCTTGCCTGTACTAGACCACCCTCACCTGCCCTGCCCTGGACTGGACCGGCCTGGACGTCGTCGTTGACGGTGAGTGAGTCGTCACCTCACCAGCAGAGCAGAAAATGGGGATTGGGGGATGTGTGGAAACGTGGCTCAGTGGCTGCCGGGACTGGGACTCTGGCCTAGTTGATGCTGCAGTAGCCACTGTGACAATCCACATCATCCCTTAATCCAGGACACATAGTAATTATCCGTTTGCTGATTTTAAAGGAATATTTCATGCTTATGCATTTGATGGTCATTTGTGGGAATATTTCATGTTTATGCGTTTTGATGCCCATTAGCAGGAATAATTCACATTTTATGAATTTTGATGCCCGTTGTTCGTAATATTTCATGTTTATGCAGTTGATGGCCATTGGTAGGAATATTTCATGTTTATGCGTTTGCCAATTTTCAGGAATTTTTATATGTTTATGCGTTTGCCCATTGTCAGGAATATTCAATGTTTATGCGTTTGATCATCAAACGTATAAACATGAAATATTCCTGAGAATGGACATCAAAGTTTGATGGGCATTTGCGGGAATATTTCATGTTTATGTGTTTGCCCATTGTCAGGAATATTCCTTGTTTATGCGTTTGCCAATTTTCAGGAATTTCCCATGTTTATGCGTATAAAACGCATAAACATGAAATATTCCTGAGAATTGGCAAACGCCTAAACATGAAATATTCCTGAGAATTGGCAAACGCCTAAACATGGAATATTCCTAACAATGGACATCAAAGTTTGATGGGCATTTGCAGGAATATTTCATGTTTATGCGTTTTGATGTCTATTGTCAGGAATATGTCATGTTTATGCATTTTGATGGGCATTTGCAGCTTAAATTAATCTAAACATTTAATGTTACACATTTAAATTTAATATATATTAATTCACACATACACACCGTCCATCTACTCTTGGTCCGGCCCCCGGGTCCAATATATGAACCCATTGCGGCCCTCGAGTCAAAAAGTTTGCCCACCCCTGGTATAGCTAGAGTAGGGACAGTTCAGATAGCGTCAGTGTAGTGACGGTTGAACACCATCTATTTGATTGCGTTACTGCAAGTTTAACGCCATTTACTTCTGTGTGGGTTACTGCCAGTTTAACATCATTTTTTTCTGGGTGCGTTACTGCCAGTTTACCGCCATATGGTTTTGTGCGTTACTGCCAGTGTAATGCCATTTACTTCTGTGTGCATTGCTGCCAGTTTAACACCATATAGTTTTGTGCATTACTGCAAGTTTAACGCCATTTACTTCTGTAAGCGTTACTGCCAGTTTAACGCCATTTACTTCTGTGTGCGTTACTGCCAGTTTAACGCCATTTACTTCTGTGTGCGTTACTGCCAGTTTAACATCATATAGTTCTGTGTGCACTACTGCCAGTTTAACCCCACTTACTTCTGTGTGCATTACTGCCAGTTTAACGCCATATAGTTTTGTGCATTACTGCAAGTTTAACGCCATTTACTTCTGTAAGCGTTACTGCCAGTTTAACACCATTTACTTCTGTGTGCGTTACAGCCAGTTTAACATCATATAGTTCTGTGTGCGCTACTGCCAGTTTATCACCACTTACTTCTGTGTGCGTTACTGCCAGTTTAACATCACATAGTTCTGTGTGCGCTACTGCCAGTTTAACGCCATTTACTTCTGTGTGCGTTACTGCCAGTTTAACGCCATTTACTTCTGTGTGCGTTACTGCCAGTTTAACATCATTTATTTCTGGGTGCGTTACTGCCAGTTTACCGCCATATAGTTTTGTGCGTTACTGCCAGTGTAATGCCATTTACTTCTGTGTGCATTCCTGCCAGTTTAACACCATATAGTTTTGCGTGCGTTACTGCCAGTTTAACGCCATATAGTTTTGTGCATTACTGCAAGTTTAACGCCATTTACTTCTGTAAGCGTTACTGCCAGTTTAACGCCATTTACTTCTGTGTGCGTTACTCCCAGTTTAACATCATATAGTTCTGTGTGCGTTACTGCCAGTTTAATGCCATTTACTTCTGTGTGCGATACTGCCAGTTTAACATCATATAGTTCTGTGTGTGCTACTGCAAGTTTAACGCCATTTACTTCTGTAAGCGTTACTGCCAGTTTAACGCCATTTACTTCTGTGTGCGTTACTGCCAGTTTAACATCATATAGTTCTGTGTGCACTACTGCCAGTTTAACACCACTAACTTCTGTGTGCGTTACTGCCAGTTTAACTCCATATAGTTTTGTGCATTACTGCAAGTTTAACGCCATTTACTTCTGTAAGCGTTACTGCCAGTTTAACGCCATTTACTTCTGTGTGCGTTACAGCCAATTTAACATCATATAGTTCTGTGTGCGCTACTGCCAGTTTAACACCACTTACTTCTGTGTGCGTTACTGCCAGTTTAACATCATATAGTTCTGTGTGCGCTACTGCCAGTTTAACACCACTTACTTCTGTGTGCGTTACTGCCAGTTTAACATCATATAGTTCTGTGTGCGCTACTGCCAGTTTAACGCCACTTACTTCTGTGTGCGTTACTGCCAGTTTAACATCATATAGTTCTGTGTGCGCTACTGCCAGTTTAACGCCACTTACTTCTCTGTGCGTTACTGCCAGTTTAACGCCATTTACTTCTGTGTGCGATACTGCCAGTTCAACATCATATAGTTCTGTGTGCGCTACTGCCAGTTTAACGCCATTTACTTCTGTGTGCGTTACTGCCAGTTTAACGCCATTTACTTCTGTGTGAGATACTGCCAGTTAAACACCACTTACTTCTGTGTGCGCTACTGCCAGCTTAACGCCACTTACTTCTGTGTGCATTACTGCCAGTTTAACATCATATAGTTCTGTATGCGCTACTGCCAGTTTAACGCAATTTACTTCTGTGTGCATTACTGCCAGTTTAACGCCATTTACTTCTGTGTGCGATACTGCCAGTTTAATATCATATAGTTCTGTGTGCGCTACTGCCAGTTTAACACCATTTACTTTTGTGTGAGTTACTGCCAGTTTAACGCCATTTACTTCTGTGTCCATTACTGCCAGTTTAACACCATATAGTTCTGTGTGCGTTACTGCCAGTTTAACACCATATAGTTTTGTGCGTTACTGCAAATTTAGTGCCATTTACTTCTGTGTGCGCTACTGCCAGTTTAACGCCATATAGTTTTGTGTATGTAACTGCCAGTTTAACGCCATATAGTTTTGTATGTTACTGCCAGTTTAACGCCATATAGTTCTGTGTGCGTTACTGCCAGTTTAACTCCATTTACTTCTGTGTGTGTGTTACTGCCAGTTTAGCTCCATTTACATCTGTGTGCGTTACTGCCAGTTTAAAGCCATTTACTTCTGTGTGTGTTAAGGCCAGTTTTACCCCATTTACTTCTGTGTGTGTTACTGCCAGTTTAACACCATTTATTTCTGTGTGCGTTACTGCCAGTTTAACGCCATATAGTTTTGTGCGTTACTGCCAGTTTAAAGCATTTACTTCTGTTTGCATTCCTGCCAGTTTAACACCATATAGTTTTGTGTACGTAACTGCCAGTTTAACGCCATATAGTTTTGTATGTTACTGCCAGTTTAACACCATATAGTTCTGTGTGCGTTACTGACAGTTTAACTCCATTTACTTCTATGTGTGTTACTGCCAGTTTAATGGCATTTACTTCTGTGTGTGTTAATGCCAGTTTAACGCCATTTACTTCTGTGTGTGTTACTGCCAGTTTAATACCATTTATTTCTGTGTGCGTTACTGCCAGTTTAACGCCATATAGTTTTGTGCATTACTGCCAGTTCAACGCAATTTACTTCTGTGTGCATTCCTGCCAGTTTAACTCCATATAGTTTTGTGTGCGTTACTGCCAGTTTAACGCCATATAGTTTTGTGCTTTACTGCAAGTTTAACACCATTTACTTCTGTGTGCATTAATGCCAGTTTAATATCATATAGTTCTGTGTGCGCTACTGCCAGTTTAACGCTGTTTACTTCTGTGTGAGTTACTGCCAGTTTAACACTATTTACTTCTGTGTGCATTGCTGCCGTTTAACACCATATAGTTCTGTATGTGTTACTGCCAGTTTAACGCCATATAGTTTTGTGCATTACTGCAAGTTTAGCGCCATTTACTTATGTGTGCGCTATTGCAAGTTTAACGCCGTATAGTTGTGTGCATAGCTGCCAGTTTAACGCCATATAGTTTTGTGTGTTACTGCCAGTGTAACACCATATAGTTCTGTGTGCGTTACTGCCAGTTTAACTCCATTTACTTCTGTGTGTGTCACTGCCAGTTTAATGCATTTTACTTCTGTGTGTGTCAATGCCAGTTTAACGCCATATAGTTTTGTGTGCGTTACTGCCAGTTTAAAGCCATATAGTTTATGTGTGCTTTACTGCCAGTTTATCGCCATATAGTTTTGTGCATTACTGCAAGTTTAATGCCATATAGTTTTGTGTGCGTTACTGCCAGTTTAACGCCATATCGTTTTGTGCATTGCTGCCAGTTTAACGCCATATAGTTCTGCGTGCGTTACTGCAAGTTTAACGCCATATAGTTTGTACGTTACTGAAAGTTTAACGCCATATAGTTTTGTATGCGTTATAGCGGTTTTAGATTTTGCATCACTGTACGTTTAATGCATTATATTGTAGTATATTATAATGTATCTGTGGAGTGTGTCTGTGTAGTGTGAGTAATCAAATTAAAGTGCACCAAACACCACTTTACACTGATTAAAGTGCATCTACGTACAGAGTGCCACTTCTTCTTTATAACTGCTAATAAGCACCGCCCCCTTCCTCCCAATAATGTCTGGAAGGACAACAAGGCGAGGCAGACGTTCCCTTGGCACTGTACGGGGGCCAGCAACAAATGTGTCCACAGGCAAAGGTGGATGTGGTGGTCAGTTCCCATGCATGGCATCATTTCCTCTCTTTAGTGAGTTTGCCCGTGCTATCCAGCCACAGCATGCAGAGGAGGCGGTGGACTGGCTTACTAAACATTCCTCATCCTCCTCATCCTCTGTCACGCAAGCAGAGACAAGTGTGCAGTCCCCTGCACTTGCCAGAGTGGATGAACCTGCCTCCTTGTCCACATCTATTCCTGCCATAGCCCCAACATCAGCCTTGGAGGAGTCAGCTGAGTTATTTGACCTCAGCGTCAGCCACTTGCTCCTTGATGTTGCCCAGCCATTACTGGATTCAGATGTTGGTTCTGAGGTTGAGGATGTCAGGAACATGAGCCTAGAGAGAGGGGAGAACACTGGTAGACAAATTGGCATCCATGGTCCCAAAGCCGCAGCGTATTGCCAAGTTGTCAGTGGTAATGATGAAGATGGAGATGATGATGATGAGGTCACTGACACGACTTGGGTGCCAGATAGAGCAGAAGAGGAAACTGAAGGTGAGGTGGCACAACCCCATCAAGAAAGAGTAGAGAGCAGCCACCCTATCCTATCACATTCTGCAGCTGTTATCTCTGGGCCCACTTCCCAAAGCTCAGCTGTCTGGGCTTTTTTCAGCACATTTGCAGCAGATCGCACTGTTGCTATCCCAGAATTGTCCTATGAACATCAGGTACCCCCTAAGCGTACAAAAGGGCTATTCCATGAGTCAGGCTAAAAGGTGCCATGCAGTGCTTCAGCTGGTGTGTCTAGGAGACAGGAACCACACCGGAGCAGCTCTGCAGGGACAGGCCCAGAGGTGGTTCACACCATGCCAGCTGGAGCCAGGAATGGTGGTATGCGATAATGGCTCAAACCTCCTGTCTGCCCTTAGACAGGGAAAGTTGACACATGTGCCATGCCTGGCACATGTCCTCAATTTGGTGGTGCAGCGCTTCCTAAATATGTACCCAGGGTTGGAAGATGTGCTAAAGCTGGCCAGAAGAGTCTGTAGCCCTTTCAGGCGGTCATACACAGCCAGTGCTCGGTTGGCTGAAATTCAGCAGCAATTCCCCCTGCCCGTAAACCGCCTGATTTGTGACATGCCCACCTGGTGGAACTCGACTTTGGCAATGCTGCAGTGGCTATACATGCAGCAGAGGGTCATCATCGAGTACCTGTGCGAGTACGACATGACAACAGGCTCAGGCTGCCTCAGCTTTTTTTCCCCACACCAATGGCTGATAATAAAGGATGCATGCCCTGTACTGTCACCATTTGAAGAGGCCACAAGGATGGTGAGTTGTGACAGTGTATGCATCAGTGACACAATCCCTGTTGTGTTCCTGCTGGAGCAGACTTTGCGTGGCATCATGGGCAGGGCACTGGAGGCAGAGCAGCAGGAGGAAGAGGAGGACTTCCTTTCCTCTCAAGGCCCACTTTATCCAGACACCATCATTCCTATATCACAGAACACACAGAAGGAGAGAGGGGAGGAGGATGAGGAGGAGGATTTTGGCACTTTCACATGCTTCAAAGAAGAGGAAGACATGCATGAATCTGTAAGCAATGACTTGCCAACCCCAGGACCCTTGGGAGTAGTACGTGGCTGGGAGGAGGAAGTTCTAGATGCTGTCATCCTGAGTCACCCCGAGGAGTCTGCTTCTCAAGCCTCGGCAAATTTGAGGCACATGGGCAACCTCATGCTTCAAAGCCTGCAAAAGGACCCAAGAATACGTGGCATAAGAATGATCATTACTGGTTAGCAACCCTCCTTGACCACTGCTATAAGGGTAAGGTCTCAGAACTCATCCCATCCCCACAGAGAGTGCAGAAGATAAAATCTCGAGGACACATTAAAGAGGATTTTATTGAACATTTTTACCGACTCCAGTAGGTTACAGTGCCGTGGAAAACATAGTTTTGAGTCTACTGTTGGTCAAGAGAGGAGTGTTGGAGAAGGCGTCTGCCTAGTGATGCATTTCGGAATGTCTTTAGTCCTCGCCGCCCAGGGTTGTCAACTTCCACATCCACATCGGCAACGTCTGCATCACATGGTGGATGATTACCTCGGGGCCAAAACAGAGATGGACAGCTTTCCAGTTAACAATCCACTGGCTTACTTGGTCATGAGAATAGACCACTGGCCAGAACTTGCCCAGTATGCTATTAAGTTGTTGGGCTGCCCTACATCCAGCATACTTTCAGAATGGGACCGTTTGACTTTTAAAAAAATGAATCAATCCTGGATTACCAGCTATGAAGCCCCTGATGCTGATGTCACTGATTCATTTTTTTGGGGATGTGGAATCTCTGCAGGACTTCAAGGCTGCCTAGCTATGAGGTTGTTCAATCATTTTATCTGGAAGAATGTTTTTGGTATAGGTTTCATGGGCACAATTAACACCCAAAGACCAATTTTTCAGCACCTGTTTGACAGGTGCATATCATTGCAATTTTTTTTGCCTTCATCAAGAGCACCTCTATAGGGTTACAGTGGGAAGGCGCCACTGATACCCAAAGACCAATTTTTTCTGCACCAGTTTGACAGGTGCATATCATTGCAATTTTTTTACAGCAAGGCCAAATCTTGCTTTTATCAAGAGTACCTCTACAGTATAGGGTTATGGTGGGAAGGCGCCATCGACACCCAAAGACCAATGTTTCTGCACCTGTTTGACAGGTGCATATCATTGCATTTTCTTTTACAGAAAGGCCAATTCTTGCCTTCATGAAGAGCACCTCTATAGGGTTATGGTGTGAAGGCATCACCAACATCCAAAGCCCAATTTTTCCACACCCGTTACTTCTATCCAAAGTCAAAGTGACACTAGAATTTATCCAAAAAATCTCTAATCTTGTTCCCAGTGCACTACATAGTGGCCTCATCATACACACTGACTCTCCAGCTGTTGCTGAGCAAAATAAAGGCAGCTTGCAGGGAAATGTAATTTTTTTGGTACAGATCTGCCACTTTAAAAATGAAGTTTTTTACAAACTTTTCCCCCAGGGCAGGACCCGGACCCCTATAACCATTGTATGCCAAATTACTTGCATATAAGCCTTCAAAATGGGCACTTTTGATTTTTGATGTTCGGGTCCCATTGACTTTAATGGGGTTCGTTATTCGGGTCCGTACTTTCGCAGTGTTCGAAAGCTCTGGTGCGAACCGAACAGGGGTCAGTTCGGCCCATCCCTAATTGTGTTCCTCAACTAGGGTTCCTCCTGAGGTTGATAGGGGTTCCTTGAGCTTTGAGCAATGATGGATTGATCTGCCACCTTCACTGATCACCAATGCAAAGGAGTAATTTTCTACTACTTCTAAACTGACCACTAATGCTAGCGTCTATACTAAGTATGCCACATTACTTATTATTATATTTAGAACTTTCTTTGACATATTAATCATGCTAATGTATCGTGAGCTGTTGACATAATTCTTTATTAGCAGGGGTTCCCCAGGAACCTGGAAATAATTTCAAGGGTTCCTTGGGGGTAAAAAGATTGAGAAAGGCTGGTATAGTGTATGGGCAGCTAAGACCCGTCCCATGCTGTGATTGGACAGTGAAGACAATAAGGTTTTCACTCTACCAGAAAGCTCCCAGTATTAAGCTTAGTACTTACTAATATTTTTTTCCTGACAGACTCCATGGCAGCATACGTGTGGGTTAAGCCCCGCCTCTACTACCCTATAGGACTCCTCTCCCATAAATCTTTGCACTGAGCAGCATACCGTGTTCCTTTTTTGTCCTCCTCTCGGGACCACGGAGGTCCTGCTACCTGAATGAAGCTCCTGCCCTGAACGAGCGGCCAAGAGGCGACCATCTAGTGGGTGGCTGATCTCCAATAAACCCTAGCTATTAGCAGGGGATGGAGGGGGTGGTACGGTGGCACATGCAGCGGTGGCAGCCTGCAGTTTTGGCCAAAAAGCCTTGCTATTAGCAGGTGGCCCTTTACCCCAAGAAGAGGAGAAAGTCCGGCATGGGTATATATATATTCCTTGGCCTGCCTGGATGTTCGGGCGCTGGAGCGGTGAGATTGTTTTTTTCTTATACATTCCTCTATGTGGCTGTCTCCTACACTCATGGCAGTATTTGTGTATGTACCTGTTTTTCTTCCAGTCAAAAAATGTCCGGTGCAGCCCCCATCTGTCCACAGGCGCAGCGGCTGGTTCTCTCCTGTGTTCCAGCCACTGTCTGCTTCCGGGTACGATTCGGGTGTTCTGCGCAGGCGCGCGGCTACCCGGGAGCGAGGCTTGGTCGCGCATGCGCGGTCCAGCGGGCCGCGCGTGCGCACTGGCGAGCGGCGCTAATGGCGCTCTTTTTAAAAGTGCTGAATGCCTGAAGACGTTGGGAACGTCTGTGGGCATCAGCGGCAGCTTCCCCACGCCCTAGCCTTTGGAGAGAAGGTAGAGTGGGTCTGGGGGGGGGGTGATTTTTTCTATATATGTACTTGTACTGATGCCCCCTTGTCGCCTTAAAGGTGCAGCACCATGGAGGTACTTGGCTCTGAAGTTGCGTCACCGCCTGCCTGTGGCCAGCCCTCTCGCGGCAGGTACTAGGGGGTCTTGCTGAGGGGGGGGCCAGGAGTCTCTGGGAGTCTCCGCACTGATATTATTGTTGTTTTCTCCTTCATTTTCAGCTCTTCCAGGTCTGATCGGCATCACAGCTCACATAGAAAGAGTTCTTCTGCTAAATCCCATGACCGGCACTCATCATCCAAGCACCATGGCTCATCCTCCAGCGCAAGGCGCCATGAGAGAGACTCAGCACACCCCTCTAAGTCACGCCCGGACCATCCTCCGGAGTATGCGTGTTGGGGGTGCAAATGCCAGGTGCCATCGGGCAAGTCCCTGTTTGACCCCTGCTACTCTAAAGCAGTAGGTGAAAGAGGGTCAGACCAGTTGAAGTCCCTGGTTAAAAAGGCCGTTAGAGAATCTCTAAAGGAGTTGGAATCTGGCCATTCCCACGAGTCACCCGTGGGACCTTCTTGCTCTCCAGTAAAGCAGACAGCCAGTGGCGGTCCTCTGACTCAGGAATCCTGGGGTTCCTCACAACCAAGCCATTTTGCCGTACCATCAGACTCCGATCCGGAGTCGGAAGAACCCTATAGTGGGTTCGACTTCGCCCTGGTGGCTCCGTTTGTCACAGCAGTGAAAGACGCTCTGAAATGGGAAGAGCCAGTGGCGGCCCCCTCCAAACAAAGGAGATACTTCAGACAGCTGAAGAAGGAGCATGTCAGCTTTCCCTTCTTGGCGGAATTGGGAGAGGTAATCTCTGAGGAGTGGGGTAAGGTGGAAAGGAAGAACCCCATGCTGCGTAAAGTGCAGAAAATGTATCCCTTTAGGGAGGAAGAGGTGAGAAATTTGGAGTCAGCGCCTCTGATTGATGCGGCCATATTGAGATTGGCTAGGCATGTCACCTTTCCTTTGGAGGATTCAGTCTCCTTCAGAGACGCCTTGGATAGAAGAATTGAGGCTGATTTGAAGCGGGCATATCTGTCGGCAGGCATGGCAACAATTTCCAAGGCCATGGAGCTGTGGACCGACAGGGTGGATGAGTCACTCAGGAATGTTTCCGAAGAACTCACTAACGGCTCGCCCCTCCAGGAGCTGAGGTTGGCGTCCGCCTTTCTGGGGGAGGCATCGATTGATATCATTCGCCTGGTGGCTCGGGTAATGCTACTCGCGGTAACCGCCAGGCGTGCTCTCTGGCTTCGCCCATGGTTGGCGGATCCGTCGTCTAAGCAGAATTGGTGCCGTATCCCGTTTGACGGGTCGTCACTCTTTGGCAACAAGCTGGACTTTGCCATAACCCGGGCTACTGGCGGTAAGTCGGGATTCCTTCCCCAGGATCGGCGAGGGCATGGGCAGAGAAGAGGCTTTGCGAAGAGGCAATATCAAGAACGGGCCAGCCAGGCACGTGCCTATAAGCCAGGCCGAGAATTCTCTAGACCATGGAGGTCGAGGCAGGCTGCCGGTAAGAAGGCGGCGAAAGGCGCAGCATCGGGAGACAGGGAAGCGACAAAGTCCTTTTGAGATTGGGCCCGCCCAGGCAGGCCGGATGGGGGCCCGTCTTCTCCACTTTCGGCAGGTCTGGGCGGCCTCATTTCGGGATGTCTGGGTCGGTTTCGGTGGGCCATGCTTGGGTCTTCAGCAGACTGCCCAGAAACAGATTTGTTCCTACCGCCCTTCCGGCGAACGAAGGAAAGAAACAGATCCTATTGGATTACGTAGCCTCTTTATTGGAAAAGGGCGCTGTTATTCCCGTTCCCGAAGCAGATCGAAGCCAGGGAATTTATTCCCCCCTCTTTTTGGTAAGGAAGAAAGATGGCACCTGGAGGCCGGTGATAGATTTGACCTTCCTAAACCTCTTCATTGTGAAGGAGAGATTCAAGATGGAGTCGCTTGCCACAATTCAGCAAACGGTCCAGCCTGGGGATTGGCTGATCTCCATAGATCTAAAAGACGCTTATTTCCATGTTCCAGTTCGGGAGGACTTTCAAAAGTTCCTGAGGTTCGCCATAGGGCGGTGCCATTTACAATTCACCTGCCTTCCCTTCGGGTTGACGACCTCACCGAGGGTGTTCTCGAAGGTGCTTCTAGCCGTGGTGGCCCTGCTGAGGATCAAGGGGGTTCGTCTACATCATTACCTGGACGACCTCATTGTACTGGCACAGGACAGGTCTCAGTTATTGGAGCACAGAGGGCTTGTCATAACCACTCTTCAGACCTATGGCTGGGTTTTGAACAGGGAGAAGAGTCAGCTGGAACCATCTTGGTCCCTGGTGTTCCTCGGGGCCCTCTTCGACATGGTGAAGGGCACCATCTCCCTGCCGGAAGAGAAGATTGTGTCAGTTCGCGATCGGATCCTCCCAGCCCTCTCCTCCTCCCACCTCAGTGCCTTCCAATGCCTAAGGATCATTGGGACTATGGTCGCCACAATCCCCATGGTAAGGTGGGCGCAATGGAGGATGCGAGCTTTTCAGAATGGCTTCCTGCAGCAGTGGCTCTCGGACGACAAAAGTCAGCGTATTCGCATCACTTCTGCCATGAGGTGCTCTCTTCCATGGTGGCTCCAGAGGAAGAACCTAACCAACTGCCATTCCATCCGCCCTGTTGTGTGGATCACGATAACTTCAGACGCCAGCAGCAGGGGCTGGGGAGTACACTGCCTGTCAGAAGTGGCACAGGGTGCATGGGACTTTCCCTCTCGAGGGATGGTCTCGAATGTTCTGGAGTTGAGGGCAGCATTCCGGGCACTCCTGGCCTTCCACCACCTCACATCAGGGGCATCTGTCCTTCACCGTTTGGACAATACGACGGCGGTGGCCTATATAAGAAAACAGGGGGGCACACGGAGTCTGCCTCTTCTGCAGTAGACGAGACCAATTATGTCCTGGGCTCAGAAAAACTTAGCCAACCTCTCTGCAACATATCTGCCCGGAGTCCAGAATGTCCAGGCGGACTTCCTCCCGCGGGTCCGTCTGGACAACAACGATTGGGCTCTCCACGAGGATGTGTTTCACTGGATCACAATGTTAGGGGTCTCTCCGGAGGTCGATCTCTTCGCCTCCCCTTCCAACAAGAAACTGGCGAAGTATTACGCAAGATTTCGGGATCCCCTGGCCTTCGGGATAGACGCACTTACGGATCAGTGGAATTTCCGCAGAGCTTACGCCTTTCCTCCAGTTCCAGTCATACTCCAGTTTCTGAGGAGGCTCAGGCGGGAGGCGGTGGAGATAGTGGCAGTAATTCCGTATTGGCCCAACAGGCCCTGGTTTCCCCTCCTGCTCCTTCACAGTTTCCGAGACCCAGTTCCCCTCCCTCTCAGGCCAGATCTGCTGTCCCAAGGGGCAATCCTGCATCCATGCCCGATCCGTTTACAACTGAGGGCCTGGTTCTTGAGAGGGGGAGATTGGAGGCGCTAGGATGTCCGGCGGAAGCAATCCCGACGCTCCTGAGTGCAAGGAGAAGGAGTACGAACAGAGTCTACGAGAGGATATGGTCCAGATTCGGGGGTCACATGGCATCCAAGTATACACAGTGCGAGTCCCCAACAGTCCACGATGTGCTGAGCTTTCTGCAGTCGGGGTTGGACTTGTCCCTCTCCGTGAGTTCTCTTCGGGTTCAGGTGTCAGCCATCTCGGCATTTACAGGGGTATCCTGGGCAAAACATGCCCTAGTTCAACAGTTCTTTAAGGGAGCAATCAGGCTCAGACCTCAGAGAAGGCCACGGTTTCCTAAATGGTATCTACCTCTGGTCCTGGACTTTCTCTCGCAGGCAGGAAACCTGCTCTCAATTAAGGAGTTGGTGATGAAGACAGCCTTCCTGGTAGCTATCACATCTGCAAAGAGGGTTTCAGAAATCCAAGTCCTGGGAGCTAGAGAGCCTTTTTTGACCTTCTTCCCGGATAGGGTGGTCCTGATTCCGATGCTGGGAGCCAATCCCAAGGTATCCTCAGTCTTTCACCAGAACCAGGAAGTCGTCCTACCCTCCTTCTCAACTTCGGAAGGTCAAGACGTACATCCCCTAGATGTAGGGGCTACCCTAAAGCTGTACTTAGAAGCTACTGCTCCCTTTCGCCAGTCAGACTATCTTTTTGTGCTGTGTAATGGGAAGAAGAAGGGACTTCGGGCTTCTGTCAGATCCATTTCCACTTGGATCGTTCAAGCTATTCAGTGGGCCTATAGAGCGAATGGGTTGGTGCCTCCACAGGCGGTGACGGCGCATTCAACAAGGAGTGTATCGACCTCATGGGCGGCCGCGCGCCATGTCGCACCCGATGTGATCTGCAGGGCAGCGTCCTGGTCGTCTATTCACATGTTTATGTCGCATTATTGTGTGGAGCCTGCGGCTTTGTCTTCTGTTCATTTTGGTTTGAATATTCTGTCAAATGGACGGTGTTAATTAAATCTTTGTTCAACATTTGTGCCCACCCGAGTGTGTCTGGCGAGTTATTTCCCACACGTATGCTGCCATGGAGTCTGTCAGGAAAATGGAAAATTTATTGTCAAATACTTACCGTAATTTTCCTTTCCTGATGGACTCCATGGCAGCAGGAGTCCCTCCCAGTGGTCTACGAGTAAGCTAGTTACGGAACACGGTATGCTGCTCAGTGCAAAGATTTATGGGAGAGGAGTCCTATAGGGTAGTAGAGGCGGGGCTTAACCCACACGTATGCTGCCATGGAGTCCATCAGGAAAGGAAAATTACGGTATTTGACAATAAATTTTCCATTTTTTTTTCGTGTAACCCAGTGGGTTAAACAGCTCAGATCAGAGACGCTGTACTAACAATCCGAACATAGTACAGCGATCTCCCCTGCTGAGCTACACACGGGCCAGGTTTTTAATGAACTGGCCGATGTCATCTGACTTTTCAGCCTGTGTGTACTAGGCTTTAGAGGTTTAAAGTCCTTCAAGTTGAGGACTGCTAATACTGCTTAGCACATGCAAAATACTGTACGTGATGGTGGACCACAATTACAGCCTGGAACCAGTGGCTGCGCCTGGAAAACAGGGGTCCCCATACCTTGTCCCCGTACACCCCCCTCTGGAACAATACCCTTCTCTCTCATTTTTACGCACTCTCAGAACCTCAGATTTGGGCAAAATACCGGATACGGTCCATCTCGCATATAATGGAGAACGGAAACGTGCTCCCATTCTCTCTTTTCCAAACTACTTATACCTCCCCATTACTTTTTCAGGCATATGCAGCTTGCTCACGCCTTCGGCAGCCTATTCTCTCATCACTCTATATCTTTGAAGTGTTCAGATCTTGAGACCCACCTGCGCTCAGACTCACTTCCTAAACCAGCTTCTATGTTGTATCTCATTTATTGATGGTAGCACTACTTGACCTGACCACACTCCGGAATAAGTGGCTGACAGACATATCGGAATTGGACGATGAGGATTGGTCAGATATGTGGGACACTCCTTTCAAGCAGCTGGTCACCCTCGGGGATCGGCTGATACAAGTTAAAACCCTTCATACAGCTTATTCTACCCCTGTTAGAGTGCATCTCATAAACCCTGATGTCTCACCAATGTGTTGGCGCTGTGGTAGGGCCGAGGGAGACTTCTTTCACGTTTCTGGGATTTCTTCCCCCCCCCACCACAAGTTTGTTTGTTGGGACTGGTGGAGAGTCTCACAAACACAAATGCCGGCAGGACACTAATAGGCCTTCTGCCCTTTTACTCCAGGAAGACGATTACGCTTCACTGGAGGAAGCCCTCGGCTCCTACAGTTGCTTATTGGAGACAACTTGTAAATTCACATCTACCTCTTTACAAATCTACCTATGCCAACAGGGGCTGCCCACGGAAGTTTGACAAAAGTTGGACTAAATGGTTGGAAGAGGACACTATGGCATAGTGCTTGATAGCCATTGGGACTGGGACTGGGGGGCGACTGGGTCTAATTTCCTTACATGGGCTATCTCCTAGGGTCCGGGAGGCATTAAACACCTGTATCGTATATTCTGTTATGGAATGGGCACTCGCTGGGACACGCACTCTTGTTCGACGGAGCACACTTTTCTGAGCTTGATGTGTTTTTGTGTCTAGGCAAGTCACGCCTGTGTGAACTCGGCTTCCCTGGTTTTTGTCAATGTTTTGTCTTTTGCTTAAACAATAAAAGAGATTTATTGTTAAAAAAAATATGTCTTGGTGGGTGGAGAAAGGGGCCATTTTTTTGGAGGGCAGCAGAAGAACAGAAGGATCCTTTTTGTCCAGTGGGAACAACATGTCTGTGCAGGCAGTGTTGGTTAGGGGGAGCATTTGAATTACTGCCTATTGGAGAAGGAAAAGAAGCTGGGATGTACCACCTTAGTGGGAAAAGGATGTGAACGGAAGCCAGGGGAACTGTGTGAATGTGGGTCTCTCCTTTGTAATTTTTTGGAACTTCACAAAGAGTATGGACAGAGAAGTAAATAAGAAGTAACAGCAGCCTCTGCTTATTTTGGATGTTGCTTTGTTGAAGATGAACAAGTAAAGAGTTTCTTTTGTTAAACAGTCAATCCCAACCTGGACAGTCCTTATCCCTTCAGGGAGAGAGCTCACTTGATCAGGATCTCCTGTGTGGTGACAAAGGAATAGATACAGGTGAAGGGTGTGGGCCTAATACAGGTGCTGTTATCTGCTTAAAGTAGAACTATAGGCAAAACTTTTTTCATTTTGGATGGAGTAAAGAAGGGTTACAACCCCGTCAGATATTTTTTGCCATCTGTGTCCCAGTGCGGAGATTTCCTATCACTTATTCTCCCATAGGCAAGCGGGAAGTGAGAGGAAATCCCTGCAAGGGAATTCCTTGCCCCTACTCCGGTCACCAGAACTAGTGTTCCCATAGCAAGATTTCCCTTCTATCACTTTTCTGGGGGCAAACCAAAATTTGGGATTTTCTTCTACTTTCACTTTCAGGGCCGGCTCTACCACTAGGCGGAGTAGGCGGCCGCCTAGGGCGCACTACCGCCTAGGGGCGCCTGGCCACTGTTGATCTGTCACTGGTTGCTCCGCATTGATTCATGTAAAAACTGACACTGTCTGACAGAGATAATGAGATTGTATTATCACATGCCATTTGCAAATATATATAGAAATAGTGACTGATCGGCAAAATACCCCCCCCCTCTGTCCCCACCCCCACCCCCTGTGAGGCTATATCTGATGGGCACAGGTGAAGCTGTATTTGATGGGCACAGGTGAAGCTGTATTTGATGGGCACAGGTGAGGCTGTATTGATTGGCGCTGGAGAAGCTGTATATGATGGGCACAGGTGAGGCTTTATTGATTGGCACTGGTGAAGCTGTATTTGATGGGCGCTGGTGAGGCTGCATTTGATTGCCACTGATCAGGCTGCAATTCATTGGCGCTGATCAGGCTGGGCAGGGAAAAGAGGGTGGAGTCAGGGGTGGAGCCAAGGGGGGCTGCAAAATGAGGTTTCGCCTAGGGTGTCAAAAATCCTGGCACCAGCCCTGTTCACTTTTAATGATAATGGTAAACAGGACAAATAGAGAGGGTGAGTTTCCTTAATGGGGGCACAGACGGCAATAAGAATTCAAATCACTCTGCACTCAATGCAAAACTAAAAATAAGTTTCGCCTTTAGTTATACTTTAACCACTTGCCGACCAGTCGTCGTTGTTTTATGGCGGCAGGTTGGCTCTATTGAGCAAACCGCTGTAGCTCTACCCATGATCACTCCTCTCAGAGGCAGAATGAAGATCTGTTTGTGTAAACAAACAGATTTCTGTTCTGACAGGGAGGCGGAGAGGGATCTGCTGTTCCAAGTAATCCAGAACAGCGATCACTCTCCATCCCCAGTCACTACACTCCCCCCACAGTTAGAAACACCCCTCTAGGGAACACTTAACCTCTTGATTGCCCTCTAGTGTTAACCCATTTACTGCCAATGACATTTATGCAGTAATCAGTGTAAATGTCAGTATAAATGTCAATGGTTCCAAAAAAGTGTCAAAAATGTCCGATCTGTCCACCACAATATTGCAGTCCCGCTAAAAATCGTAGATCACCGCCCTTACTAGTAAAAAAAAAATGCCATAAATATATTCCCATAGTTTGTAAACGCATTAACTTTTGTGCAAACCAATCAATATACGCCTATTGCATTTTTTTTTACCAAAAATATGTAGAAGAATACATATCAGCCTAAACTGAGGAATACATTTGTTTTTTTATTATTTTTTTTGGATATTTATTATAGCAAAAAGTAAAAAAATATATATTTTTTAAATTGTCGCTCTTTGTTTATAACGCAAAAAATAAAAACCGCAGAGTGATCAAATACCGCCAAAAGAAAGATCTATTTATGGGGAAAAAAGGATGTTCATTTTGTTTGGGTACAACATCGCAGGACCACGCAATTGTCAGTTAAAAAGACACAGTGCTGTATTGCAAAAAATGCTTTGGTCAGCAAGGGGGTAAATCCTTCCGGGGCATTTGGATCCTTTTTCATCCATATTTAAAAATACATTTTATTTATTAATACTACATAAACAAGTGGAATAATAATGCTTTTTTTATTCTTCCTGAATGTCAGCTACAAATGCCCTTAGGCTCAGTTCACATACGTAGATTCTTTCACTACCAGAACTGTTTTTTATTTATTTGCATGCATATAAAAAAAAAATATTTTAGGTCTGAAGATTAGTTAAAGCCCCAAACACTTTATATTGTCTGAGAGCAGAGACACTGCAAATAAAATAGTGGTAATTTTTTTAGTTACACGATATTAGCACAGCGGTTTATCAAGTGCAGTGACGTGTAGAGATAACCCTACATGTCAAGCCATAAAACTGTGTGTAGCTGTTGAATGATGATGAATTTTTGTATACAGAATTATCAAAAGGTGATGCTTTAAAAGCCCTTACAGATCATTAGATTGGAGCTAACTGTGAATATAGGCCTTAGAAGTATTGCTCTCACATTTGTAGCACAATTGACGCTTTCATAAGTAGGCACCCCCCAATGTGTGTGATTACATACATATGTGTGTGTGTGTGCCAGTGTTAAATTTGCAGACAAAAACATTTTCGTCATAATTTTCATTAGCGGCATATTTCCAGTGATGAATACTATCACGAAAATCAATTCCATTTTCGTAAATGAACGAAAATGGAACGAAAATGTGAGGGAGGGATGTTCACCCGCGTGAACTTCTGTTTTCCTCGAAGCTCCACCTGTAAAGCCCATGAGTGCTTCCAGTGGCGGCTGGTGAATTTTTAGGATGGGGGGGCGCCAGGCCCTGCCCCTCCTTTTTGACCATTCCTACTTCTCATAAGCTCCAACCCTTATAGAATCCACATACTCCATCCCCTTTATTCCACATATTGTGTCAGGAGTATACAGCTCAGCATCACAGGTGGGATATATTGCAGCCAGTAACACAGTATGCAGCCAGTACACAGGTATTGCAGCCAGTAAGCAGGTATTTTAGGCAGTACACAGGTAGCCAGTAGACAGGTATTATAGGCAGTACACAGGGAGCCAGTACACAGGTAGTCGGTGCACAGTTATTATAGGCAGTACACAGGGAGCCAGTACACAGGTATTGTAGGCAGTACACAGGTAGCCAGTACACAGGTATTGTAGGCAGTACACAGGTAGCCAGTACACAGGTATTGTAGCCAGTACACAGGTATTGCAGTCAGTACAGAGGGAGCCAGTACACAGGTATTGTAGACAGTGCACAATGAGCCAGTACACAGGGAGCCAGTACACAGGTGTTGTAGGCAGTACACAGGTAGCCAGTACACAGGTATTGTAGGCAGTACACAGGTAGCCAGTACACAGGTATTGTAGCCAGAACACAGGGGACAGTACACAGAGGACAGGGAGCCAGTACACATATATTGTAAGCAGTACACAGGGGACAGGGAGCCAGTACACAGGTATTGTAGCCAGTACACAGGGGACAGGGAGCCAGTACACAGGTATTGTAGCCAGAACGCAGGGGACAGCGAGCCAGTACACAGGGGACATGGAGCCAGTACACAGGTATTGTAGCCAGAACACAGGTATTGCAGTCAGTACACAGGGAGCCAGTACACAGGTATTGTAGCCAGTACACAGGTATTGCAGTCAGTACACAGGGAGCCAGTACACAGGTATTGTAGGCAGTGCACAATGAGCCAGTACACAGGGAGCCAGTACTCAGGTATTGTAAGCAATACACAGGGAGCCAGTACACAGGTATTGTAAGCAGTACACAGGGAGCCAGTACACAGGTATTGTAGGCAGTAAACAGGGAGCCAGCACTAAGGTATTGTAAGCAGTAAACAAGGGACAGGGAGCCAGTACACAGGTATTGTAGCCAGAACACAGAGGACAGCGAGCCAGTACACAGGGGACAGGGAGCCAGTACACATGTATTGTAAGCAGTACACAGGGGACAGGGAGCCAGTACACAGGTATTGTAGCCAGTACACAGGGGACAGGGAGCCAGTATACAGGTATTGTAGCCAGAACCCAGGGGGCAGCGAGCCAGTACACAGGGGCCATGGAGCCAGTACACAGGTATTGTAGCCAGAACACAGGTATTGCAGTCAGTACACAGGGAGCCAGTACACAGGTATTGTAGGCAGTACACATGGAGCCAGTACACAGGTATTGTAGGCAGTACACAGAGAGCTGGTACACAGGTATTGTAAGCAGTACACAGGGAGTCAATACACAGATATTGTAGGCAGTAAACAGGCAGCCAGTACACAGGTATTGTAAGCAGTACACAGGGGACAGGGAGCCAGTACACAGGCATTGTAAGTAGTACACAGGGTACAGGGAGCCAGTACACAGGTATTGTAAGCAGTACACAGGGGACAGGGAGCCAGTACACAGGTATTGTAGCCAGAACACAGGGGACTGGGAGCCAGTACACAGGAGACAGGGAGCCAGTGCACAGGTATTGTAAGCAGTACACAGGGTGCCAGTGCACAGGTATTGTAGGCAGTAAACAGGGAACACAGGGGACAGGAAGCCAGTACACAGGTATTGTAAGCAGTACACAGGGGACAGGGAGCCAGTACACAGGTATTGTAAGCAGTACACAGGGGACAGGGAGCCAGTGCACAGGTATTGTAAGCAGTATACAGGAGACAGGGAGCCAGTACACAGGTATTGCAGCCAGAACACAGGGGACAGGTAGCCAGTACACAGGGGAGAGGGAGCCAGTACACAGGTATTGTAGCCAGAACACAGGGGACAGGAAGCCAGTACACAGGGAACAGGGAGCCAGTACACAGGTATTGTAGCCAGAACACATGGAACAGGGAGCCAGAACACAGGGAACAGGGAGCCAGTACACAGGTATTGTAGCCAGAACACTGGGGACAGGGAGCCAGTACAGAGGGGACAGGGAGCCAGTACACAGGTATTGTAGCCAGTACACAAGGGACAAAGAGCCAATACACAAGTATTGTAGCCAGAACACAGGGGACAGGGAGCCAGTACACAGGGGACAGGGAGCCAGTACACAGGTATTGTAGCCAGTACACAAGGGACAGGGAGCCAATACACAGGTATTGTAGCCATAACACAGGGGACAGGGAGCCAGTACACAGGGGACAGGGAGCCAGTACACAGGGAACAGGTAGCCAGTACACAGGGGACAGGGGGCCAGTACACAGGTATTGTAGCCAGAACACAGGGGACAGGGAGGGAGTACACAGGTATTGTAAGCAGTACACAGGGGACAGGGAGCCAGTACACAGGTATTGTAAGCAGTACACAGGGAGCCAGTACTCAGGTATTGTAAGCAGTACACAGGGGACAGGGAGCCAGTACACAGGCATTGTAAGCAGTACACAGGGGACAGGGAGCCAGTACACAGGTATTGTAGCCAGAACACAGCACAGTACCTCCTCGTCCTCAAGTCAGGAATCAGGCACTCTGGACTCGCCCCCACCCACAGCACTGTGACAAGCCAATCACTGGCAGTCATTGGCTCAGGGCAGCCAATCGGCTATGTATGTTCGCTTGTTCAGTGCACATAGACTTTTAGGACTGACCAATAGGCTCACTACTTGCTGTCAGCAGACAGCAAGGAGACTAAGAAAAAAAAAATCAATATACCGGTGCCTCCTTTAGGGGGTCGGGCTGACTTTTTTTTCCCTTCTTCTTCCCAGCGGGGAGGCGGTGCCCAAGCGCCCCCTATTGACTAGGCGCCACTGAGTGCTTCCCCTCCCAGCAAGCAAGGTGATCATAGCATGCTTAGTGGTGTGGCATGCTTAGTACTATGCAGCATTACAGGCCTCCTCAGACAACCGTTCAGAGCACTGTGCATTACAGGCCTCCTGAGAGTCCCGATTCACAACCATCCAGAGCACCGTGCATTACAGGCCTCCTCAGACAGCCCAGAGCACTGTGTAGCATTACAGGCCTCCTTAGACTCAGGCGACTATCCAGAGCACTGTACATTACAGGCCTCCCAAGTCCCAACAGTCCTGACTGTCCAGAGAACCAGAGCATTGTGCATTACAAGCCTCCTCAGACTGCCCAGAGCAGTCTATAGCATTACAGGCTTCCTCAGACAACTGTCCAGAGCACTGTGCATTACAGGCCTCCTCAGACCACTACCCAGAGCATTTTCTCAACAGTTTTTCAGTCAAGGTACCCTTTAAAATTAAGGATAATCTCGAGGCACCCTCCAAAATTATGGACAGTCTTGATGTGTGTAAAAACTATTCTAATAGTTATACATAATACAGCAACATCAATACAGGTAGGACACCCAACTTTAGAGGTGATTTATTCTTCCATAGCAAAAACTAGTACTGACTAGTATTCCAGTGTTTCTCTTCTCCCTCAGTTTTATCTCCATCACTTAGCTAATGAGATCCAAAAGCTGATGGATAGAGGTAAGGGAGGGTCAAACAAGGATCATATGCAGGCAACTGACATCCTCCTTATCAACTGATGATGCCATTGGTCGTTAGGAGGTTGGCAGCTAAAAAGTTGTAATGGTGTACGATTAAAACCTGTGGATTTGTGTAACTAAAAGGCAGGTTTCATCCACCCACCGGCTTGTATACAATTTTGGGGCAATTTTAAGGCATTTTTCCAAGGCATCCCTGAAAAAAAACTCAAGGCACACCAGAGTGCCTGACCACCCTGGTTGAAAAAGGCTGCTCCAGAGCACTGTGTGCATTACAGGCTTCCTCAGACCACCGTCCAGAGCACTGTGCAGCATTACAGGTCTCCTTAAGCCACCATCCAGAGCGCTATGCAGCATTACAGGCCTCCTTAGATCACCATCCAGAGCACTGTGCAGCATTACAGGCCTCCTCAGACCACCGTCCAGAGTGTCTGTGTAGTTTGTTCATACCTTACAATGGCATTTTATGATTTTTACCTATAGTTAAGCCTATAATAAGGCTTACCTATAGATACAGTAAATATCTCCTAAACTTGCACCGTCTAGGAGATATTTACTTTAGATGCAGCTGGTGACGGTATACCCGTGCTGTTCCTTCAGAGCCATGCAGTAAACCAGTGGTTCTCAACTCCGGTCCTCGGGACCCACTAACAGGCCAGGTTTGCAGGACAACTGAAATACATCACAGGTGATATCATTTGCTGCTCAGTGACTGCAGTATTCTAGTCTGCATCTCCCCAAGGTAATACTTAAAATCTGACCTGTTGGTGGGTCCTGATGACAGGAGTTGAGAACCACTGCAGTAAACAGTGACTCCTGCATGCATGCAACGTCATTTATATTGCCGAACCCCGCAAAACCCAGAAGAAGGACAGGTGAAGATGGAAGCGTCTTCAGCGGTGACAGCGTGCCGCTGAAGGGCTTCGTTTTCAGGTAAGTCTGTCATAATGTGCTGGTATGCGATGCATACTAGCACATTATGACTTAAACTGCCCTTGGCCCTATTTTTTTTCTTATGTTTATGGTTTACTACTGCTTTATTACCATAATTAATAACATGATATTAGATATTGTTTTAACTCCCAGGAGTATATAACGAGTTTGAAAAATCTAGAGAAATGCTTTAATAATGCATTACAATATAACTAAACCCATTCAATTTTAGTCAACTAAAATTACTTTAGTCGATTAAAATCATTTTAGTCTACTAAAATGTAATGGAGAGTTTAGTCTTCTAAAATGTACAGCAGATTTTAGTCAACTAAATACAACTAAAACCAAAACAATTGCAGATGTCTAAAATATGACTAAAATGAAAATGGCATTTGATGTGTACATAGGGGAGGGGGTGGACTGCACATTTTGTAGGGGCGCTATTTAGGTATTTGGGTGTTTTAACACTTTTTAAATATTTTTGCTTATCTCTATTGCTATAACGTACCAAATGTGATAGCATTTTTACTCTGACAGTTTCCCTTTAATGAGACACCAGGAGGTCTATAGACCACCCATGTTTCCCCTGCACTCTACTGAAGCTAATGGAGTGCAGATCAGCCTTCATTAACTTCTTCCCTGGCCACAGCAAGCAGGGAAAGTGACAGCAGAAACAAGAAGTGACCAAATCCTCTGGGTTCTCCCTAGCAAGGGGAGATCTGGTCTCCCTCCACTCTGCCTGGTGACACCCGCCATGTGAGTTCTGGGCTAATATGTGGTATAGCAGAGCCTGGGAAACATGGAGTGGGGGTCATCTTGGGGCACGGAGGGATGTACCAGTGTCCATGGAAGTGATCGGTGGGCTGTACAACCTCTTTTTGTCTCCACACCCTTCCTACTAAGGTGTTACACTCTTGCTGATGGATTTCTTGATGACTGCACAATAAAAGACATCAGTGAACAATAAATGTGGACTCGTGTGTCACTGCCCTTTCTATGCTCCATTAATCCTGTTCAAATTCTCAAACTCTTTCAGTGCCAGGCGCTGCCTTCTATTGGCGCTGCAGACGGCCAAACACATCTTGCAGTTTATTCAAATACACATTTCATATCTGAGGGACCTTTTGTGAAAGACCTCCCTAAAATGATATAGATTTTCTTTAAAAAACTCAGTAAATTAATTCTCTTTAAAAATGTAATTGAAAGAACTTTCATTTGATTTGTTATAGCTGAACACGTTTTTTTTACAAAATATACTATAAAAATATACAGATTGTTTTTTGCACACACACACAACATCATTTCAACGTTTCAACTAAATATGCAAGAGTGTGTTTGGGAATACTTTACAAATGTGCTTCTGGAAGAATGGTCAAACATTCCCATAGACACTCCTAAACCTTGTGGACAGCCTTCCCAGAAGAGTTGAAGCTGTTATAGCTGCAGAGGGTGCGCCAACTCAATATTGAACCCTATGGACTAATGCCTCGTACACATGGGTTGACAATTGTATACAACAGGTCATACGAACGACCGTTGTATGCTAAATCGACCGTTAGTACACGCGATTAGAACAGCCTACGTACAACTTTTGTACAACAGTAGTTGTATGAGCAGACTAGAAAACTTTGGTAGTACGACAAGCGGTCATACGACCGTTGTATCGTGTGTACAGAGAAGTTGGTCCAACAAGTTGTATTGTGCAAAACACGCATGCTCAGAAGTCAGGAACGGCCGGATGCTAATTACATGCACCTGAACTTTCTCTTTATACGTTCATAACACGTCACTACGTGTCGTACGATCGTTTAGTGCACGTCAGTACGCGAGATACAACAGCCAACATACGATTTGGGCCGTTCGGTTGTACAATCATCGACACGTGTGTACAAGGAATAAGACTGGGATGCAAGTTCATGTGTGTGTAAAGGCAGGTGTCCCAATACTTTTGGTAATATAGTGTATAAGTATCTGTTTGTAGATTGCCATTGCTAAACATTAAAACTAAAATTACATTTATCAAGAAGTCAGATTTACATGCAACAGCACCTTGTCTATATGCAAAATTATATGACATACCATTAGGTTTAATTCCAAGGGGCAGGGTAGGGCAGTATAGTGGCGGGCTAGGGTAGTATAGGGGCAGGCTAGGGTAGAACAGTATCTCACAAAAGTGAGTACACCCCTCACATTTTTGTAAATATTTTATTATATCTTTTCACGTGGCAGCACTGAAGAAATAACACTTTGCTACAATGTAAATTAGTGAGTGTACAGCTTGTATAACAGTGTAAATTGTCTGTCCCCTCAAAATAACTCAACACACAGCCATCTAAACTGCTGGCAACAAAAGTGAGTACACCCCTAAGTGAAAATGTCCAAATTAGGCTCAATTAGCCATTTTCCCTCCCCAGTGTCATTTGACTCGTTAGTGTTACACGGTCTCAGGTGTGAATGGGGAGCAGGTGTGTTAAATTTGGTGTTATTAATCTCACTCTCTCATATTGGTCACTGGAAGTTCAACATGGCACCTCATGGCAAAGAACTCTCTGAGGATCTGAAAAAAAATAATTGTTGCTCTACATAAAGATGGCCTAGGCTATAAGAAGACTGCCAAGACCCTGAAACTGAGCTACAGCACAGTTACCAAGACCATACAGTGGTTTAACAGGACAGGTTCCACTCAGAACAGACCTTGCCATGGTCGACCAAAGAAGTTGAGTGCACATGCTCAGCGTCATATCCAGAGGTTGTCTTTGGGAAATAGACATATGAGTGCTGCCAGCATTGCTGCAGAGGTTGAAGGGGTGGGGGGTCAGCCTGTCAGTGCTAAGACCATATGCCGCACACTGCATTAAATTGGTCTGCATGGCTGACATCCCAGAAGGAAGCCTCTTCTAAAGATGATGCACAAGAAAGCCTGCAAATAGTTTGCTAAAGACAAGCAAGTGTGTCTTGCCTACAGTCAAGCATGGTGGTGGGGGTGCCATGGTTTGGGGCTGCATTAGTGCTGCCGGCACTGGGGAGCTACAGTTCATTGAGGGAACCATGAATGCCAACATGTACTGTGACATATTGAAGGAAATCACGATCCGCTCCCTTCGGAGACTTGTCCTCAGGGCAGTATTCCAACATGGTAATGACCCCAAACACACCTCCAAGACGACCACTGCCTTGCTAAAGAAGTTGAAGGTACAGGTGATGGACTGGCCAAGCATGTCTCCAGACCTATGTGGGGCATCCTCAAACGGAAGGTGGAGGAGCGCAAGGTCTCTAACATCCACCAGCTCCGTGATGTCACCATGGAGAAGTGGAAGAGGACTCCAGTGGCAACCTGTGAAACTCTAGTGAACTCCATGACCAAGAGGGTTAAAGCAGTGCTGGAAAATAATGGTGGCCGCACAAAATACAAAAACTTTGGGCTCAATGTGGACATTTTCACTTAGGGGTGTACTCACTTTTGTTGCCAGCAGTTTAACCACTTGACGACCAAGGGCGTGTATATACGTCCTTGGCTTTCAGTGGTGATATCTGAATGGTGCCTGCTGCTGCAGGCACTATTCATATATTGTTTTTTTCAGCCGGCGATTCTGAAGAGGATAAAAGTGGTCTTAGTGGCGGATTCACCGCAAGATCACTTTTATCAGCGGCAGGAGAGGTGCCCCCCCCTCCCGCTGCTTTCCGGTCATCTCCACCGCTTACTGGACCCGCTGGCAGAGGCGGAGATGATCCGATCTGTCCCCCCCAGTGTCCGTTTTTTTTTTTGCATTTGAGTGTAAATATGAGATCTGAGGACTTTTTGGCCCCAGATCTCATATTTAAGAGGACCTGTCATGCTTTTTTCTATTACAAGGAATGTTTACAATTCTTGTACTAGGAATAAAAGTGATACTTTTTTTTTCTTTTTTAAAGAACAGTGTAAGAATAAAAAGTAAAAAGCAAAATAAATAATTAAAAAAAAAAAAAAAAATCTAAAGCGCCCCGTCCCCGCGAGCTCGCGTGCAGAAGCGAACGCATACGTAAGTCCCGCCCACATATGAAAACGGTGTTCAAACCACACATGTGAGGTATCGCCGCGATCGTGAAATTTTTTCTTTTTTTTTCATAGTGAAAATAAGGATCATGTTCTTAACATTTGTAAGGAACATTATCTTTTTTCGTACTGTCCAGGAGAATTTATACTCTAGACCCCGGTTTTTCAGGAGTCTAGAGTATAAATGTGAGTTTACGTTTTTTTTTTTGCCTGTGACCCCCCCTGTCTAGCCTAGTAGAGGCGGAGACGGTCGCCCAGGTCATTCGCCACCTCTACTGGCCTTTCGTCGCCCTCCCCCCCCGTGGAGAGGACGGCGACTATTTTCACTAGAACGCCACTTAGGCGGTGATTCTGGTGAAAATAG
>BLSH010274037.1:788143-798323 GCA_018402905.1 Glandirana rugosa
CGAGTCGTAGTGTCCTGTGTCATATGTCACTTTGTCCACCCCCGTCAAACGTCGGCAGGTCACTGGCTGCAAACTGCCCCCACCTGTTTCACTGTATACTGTGTCCTGTGATGCTGAGCTGTATACTGTGCCCTGTGATGCTGAGCTGTATACTGTGTCCTGTGATGCTGAGCTGTATACTGTGTCCTGTGATGCTGAGCTGTAGACTGTGTCCTGTGATGCTGAGCTGTATACTGTGTCCTGTGATGCTGAGCTGTATACCCCTGACACAATATGTGGAATACAGGGGACGGAGTGGGTGGATTCTATAAGGGGCGGGGCGTATTAAAAGTAGGAGGGGTCAAAGGGGAGGGCGGGGCCTGGCGCCCCCCCATCCAAAAACTTCACCAGCCGCCACTGCTATCTATGTAACTAAGTAACTTCCTTGTCCCACAAAACAAAATCCAAATAAGCGTATATTGATTGGCTTGCGCAAAACTTATGGCGTCTACAAACTATGGGATATTTTTATTTACTTTTTCTACTAGTAATAGCGGCGATCAGTGACTAATAGCGGGACTGCAATATTGGACAGTAACTGACACTTTTTTGGTGATCAGTGACACTAATTCAGTGAGCAGTGCTAAAAATATGCACTGTACTACTGACACTGGCTGGGAAGGGGTTAACATCAGGGGCGATCAAAGGGTTAACTGTGTACCTAGCTGGTATTTCACTGCAGTGGGGGAGGTGCTTTTACTAGTGGAAGGCATGGATCGGTGTTCCTGCTTTACAGGAACACAGGACCCATACCTTCTGTACTGACAGAATGGCAATCTGCCTTTTTACATAGGCAGATCGCCATTCTGCTTGTGTACAGAACGATCAGTGGATGCTGGCAGGACCTGCTGATCAGCTCTCGCTGTGCAGAATCACAATGGAAGAGCAGCCGCCGGAATTTACTTGCACCTGATACCCAGAAGTGCAGGATCATGTATACATACGTTATCCTGTGCAGCGTGGCCACCTTGTAGCAGTAAAACTGCTATGGGGTGGTCAACAAGTGGTTAATGTTTGGTGAATGCCACATTCACTGCTTTATAAATATACCATTGTAATGGTTAGGCAAGCTCAAGATATGAGAAAGCAGTAGCTGATCGCCGCAAGACCTCTCTGTAGAATGACTCACAAATGACTGACAATAGATCAGCCCCTGTTGCAGCCTCTCAATTTGTGACTTGTTGGAGGGAGAGGAGACTCCGCTTCGGTTCACGAACATGAGCCACAACCATTTTCCCTGCTTTTCCCTGCTCTGACACGTGGTCCACGTGGTTGCGACTTGTAGGGGAGATTGCGGTGACAGAGAGACACTGAAAGTGTACTATGAAGACACTTTCAGTATTCTGGAGTGTATTGAGAAGCATTTTGGTGTGCTTTTTAGCACATACTGTACATTACTACTGTACTGTACACCCCTGTGCACACTTGCTGTAAAGCTTTTTTTGTGTGCTTACTGTACGGGACATCCAGTATGGCTCCAAAGAAAATTAAGAGCAAGCATGGTGGTAAGAAGAAAGTGCGGAGCAGTAATGAAGGTGACAAGAAAGGGCAGAGCGGTAATGAAGGTGACAAGAATATGCAGAGCGGTAATGAAGGTGACAAGAATATGCAGAGCGGTAATGAAGGTGACAATAGTGTGCAGAGCAGAAATGCAGGTGACAAGAATGTGCAGAGTGGAAATGCAGGTGACAAGAATGTGCAGAGTGGAAATTAAGATGACAAGAATGTGCAGGGCAGAAATGCAGGTGACAAGACTGTGCAGAGCGGAAATGCAGGTGACAAGATTGTGCAGAGCAAGCATGGTGGTAAAAAGAAAGTGCAGAGCGGTAATAAAGCTGACAAGAATGTGCAGAGCAGGAATTCTTTGAATAAGGTTGTGAAGAAAACCATTGAGCTGAAGAAGGAAATTGTAGGAAAGCATGACTGTGGAGTACAAGATGGCAATCTCTGTTGAAGAACAAAGTTGCCATCAAACAAGCTGATGTGGCAAAAGGAGTAACAATGTTAACCAAGCAGAGGACACAAGTGCTGGAAGAGGCAGAAAAACTTTTGTTAGTGTGGTTGAATGAGAAACAGCTGACAGGTGATAGCGTTAGTGAAGCTATAATCTGTGAGAAAACCAGGAAATTGCACAGTGATTTACTGCAAACAAACCCCTCTACAAATGCAGCAAGTGAAAAATTTAAAGCCAGTAGAGAGAGGGTGGTTTGAAAAATTCCACAAGAGAAGTGGCATCCACAGTGTGACAAGACATGGTTTGGCTTCCAGTTCTGACAAGGTCGCAGCAGAAGCCTGCAAGATAGAATTTGCGGAATTCATGTAGACAGAAGGATACATCGCTCAACGAGTGATGAAACAGGGCTCTTCTGAAAAAAAAAAATGCTGAACAGAACCTATATCACGCGGGAGGAAAAGGCACTGCCGGGGAGCACAAACACATGAAGGACAGATTGACCCTTTTGCTGTTTGCGAACGCAAGCGCCGATCTGAAGATTAAGCCACTACTGGTGTACCCCTCATGCATACAGGGAACAGAATGTGAACAAGGCCAGACTGTCTGTCATGTGGAGGGCCAATGTGAAACCTTGGGTCACAAGGCAACTGTTCATGGAATGGCCGCACGAGGAGTCCGCACCCACTGTTAGAAAATATCTTTCTGATAACCAGCTGCCTTAAAGGTGCCTTCTTCTGATGGACAATGCCCCGGCACACCCTCCAGCCTTGGTGGATGATATGGATGCTGAGTATGCATTCATATAGGTCAAGTTCCTCCCCCCAACACAACACCTGTTCTGCAGGCCAGGGACCAGCAAGTGATCTGCAACTTCAAGAAGCTGTACACAAAGGCACTATTCACTAGGTGTTTTAATGTCACTGAAGAGAAATCCTTGAGTCTCAAATAATTCTGGAAGAAACATTTCAATGTTCTCCACTGCATTAACCTCATTGACAAAGCCTGGGAAGAGGTCACTCACCGAGGTCACTCAGCTCAACCTGGAGTAAACCGTGGCCAGAATGTTGTCAGGGCTGGGCTCAGCTCTACATTCTCAGAGCAAGCTGCTCAGCTGAGGGTTAATTGCCAGTCTCAGCTTCCCCTCTGTCTCACCTGATGACCATATCCTGCCTTGTTAAGCCAGCTCTGCCGCTATATAAACTGCCTGGATCAGATCGCAGATGCCTTCGCCTTGGTCAACATCTCTGGAGAAATCTCTGCTGTGTGTTCCCATGAAAGGCTTTGCCTGTTTGATGTTCCCTTTTGGTTCCTGGATTCAAGACCCTGCTTGGCTCCTGACCCTCAGCTCTCCCTTCTCAGAGCAAGCTGCTCAGCTGAGGGTTAATTGCCAGTCTCAGCTTCCACTCTATCTCACCTGATGACCATATACTGCCTCGTTAAGCCAGCTCTGCTGCTATATAGACTACCTGGATCAGATTGCAGATGCCTTTGCCTTAGTCAAAATCTCTGGAGAAATCTCTGCTGTGTGTTCCTATGAAAGACTTTGCCTGTTTGACGTTCCCTTCTGGTTCCTGGATTCAAGACCCTGCTCAGCTCCTGACCTTGCATTCCGTTTGTTTGACCTCGCTGATCTCTGGACTCCTGTTTCACTGGCTTGCTCTGACAATCCGCTCTAGTAACCGAACCTTGGCTATGTTTTGACCACGTTTACATTTTACCTTTAAAAATTGTGATTTTACTGCACTTCTGTCTTTGTATGATTCATGGTTCCTGACAGAAGGCAAAGGCCATGAATTCAGAAAATTCAATCAATCCACTTGCTGGTAATATTTTTTACAGATTGGATGAGCAGGATCACTGCATGGATCAGTTTGCTATAGCGTTACAGACGCTCCTGAATCGCACTACTAACCTGGTTCCTCCTACGGTGGTCGATCTGGCACAACCTATGTTGCAGGCTGCTCCTGCTGATGCTCAAGTCTCTGTGCAGGCACCCACCTCAAATATTACCTCTATAAGGGGTATGTCTGGTTCCGCTCTGCTTCCACAGCAATTTGGGGGTGATCCAGTTCAATGTAGAGGGTTTCTCAACCAGGTTCGGATATACTTTGAGATGCTGCCCCAAGCGTTCCTTACGGACAGTAGCAAAGTAGGCTTTGTGATTTCTTTGCTTTTTGACAGAGCCTTGGCCTGGGCAAACCCTCTATTGGAAACACAAAAACCTGTTGTCCAGAGTTAGTGGCCTCCTTTAAAAGGGTATTTGATGTTCCCGCACGCTCCACTACCGCTGCCAAAAGCCTCATGTACATCAAGCAGGGTACGAGAACAGTTGCTGATTACGTCATTGAATTCCGTACGCTGGCAGCAGAGGTTGCTTGGAACAATAAGGCTCTCGTGGCTGCTTTTGCTCATGGTCTCTCGGATAACATCAAAGATGAGATAGCAGCCCAAGACATACCCACTGAGCTGGAGAGGTTGATCACTCTGCCATCTTCGTTGACTCCAGATTCCGAGAGAGACCTTACTTTAAGGAGCGCTTGTGGAAGCCTCCTGTACGTTTGGCTCCCAGCTTTGTAGTCCCACCCGTGCCTCCCTCACCTCCCATACCTCCTGGTTCCGAGCTTGTCAGGGAGGTAGAACCCATGCAGTTGGGCTTCAAATGTCTCTCTGTGGATGAAAGAGCCTTTAGGAGGAGGGAGAGATTGTGCCTTTATTGTGGCCAGGCAGGTCACTTTTTGAAGTCTTGTTCTACCCGTCCGTGGGACGCTTGCACCTGAGGTCCTGTAGGGGACAGACCTTAGGTGGCATTGTTTCGTCCCCAGTTATCCAAAAGGATAAGTCCCTGGTTCCGGTTAACCTTTCTTGGTCTGAGTCATCCATCGAGATACAGGTTCTAACAGACTCTGGGGCTGCAGACCTGTTCATAGATAGTGCCTTTGTGTCTAAGCACTCGATCCCTCTGCAGCTTCGGGCTACTCCTCTTGCCATTGAGGCTATTGATGGGAGACCTCTACAGCCTGCCCAGGTGACCCATGAGACTGCTCCGTTGACCATGACTGTAGGGGCTCTTCACCATGAGATAATCCAATTCCAAGTAATTTTCTCTCCTCATTTTCTGGTGGTTATTGGTTATCCTGGGTTACAGAGGCACAACCCCTCTTTTGATTGGCTTTGTGCTGAGGTTCTTTCCAAAATGCAGTAAGACATGTTTTCAGAAAGTGGCTAAGGTCTTGTGTACCTCTTCACTCTCCACTCTAAGGAGTACCGCAAATTTAGCGATGTCTTTGACAAAGGACAAGCCTCCACACCAATCGTACAATTGTGCAATTGACCTTCAACCTGGTGCCATAGCCCCTCCTGGCCGGGTTTACCCTTTGCCTGTCTCAGAAGATAAAGCCATGGAGGAGATGCACTTTCTAGAGGGTTCATCTGCAAATCCTAGTCTCCTGCTGGTGCTGGCTTCTTCTTTGTGAAAAAGACAATTGGCGAACTGAAACCTTGTATCGAATATAGAGGTCTCAATCACTTCATGATTAAGAATGCTTAACCGATTCCATTGATTACAGAGTTATTTGACCTCGTCAAGGGAGCAACAGTTTTCAAGAAGCTTGATGTGAGAGGGGCATACAATCTCGTGAGGATCAAGGAGGGTGATGCGTGTAAAACTGCGTTTAATACCAGGACAGGCCATTACGAATACCTCGTAATGCCATTTGGTCTTTGCAAAGCTCCGGCAGTTTTTCAGGAATTCATCAACAATGTCCTCCGAGTTATGTTGCAGCAATGTGTGGTGGTGTATCTCGATGATATTCTCATATATTCCAGGTCCCTAGTGTCACCACACAGATGTCTGTCGTGTGCTAAAGAGGCTGAGAGATAATAACCTGTATTGTAAATTGGAGAAGTGCAAGTTCCATCGTGAACAGGTTAAATTCCTGGGTTATATCATTTCCACTGCTGGTTTTTCGATGGACCCAGAGAAGCTATTGGCAATTTTACAGTGGCCCCGATCCATGGGTTTACGCGCACTACAACGTTCTCTTGGCTTTTCCAATTATTATTTTAAGTTTATTCATAACTTCTCATCTCTGGTCAAGCCCCTGTCTGATATGACCAGAAAGAACAGTAACCCACAGAATTAGTCTCCAGAGTCCATTAAGGCTTTTGAAAGTCTTAAGGCAGCCTTTGTTTCTGCTTCTGTGTTGGCACATCAGATCCTACGTTACCCTTCATCCTTGAGGTTGATGCATCCGAGACTGGAGTTGGTGCCCTTCTGTCCCAACGTCCCACCTCCGAGAGCGCTATGCATCTTTGTGGCTCCAAGAAGTTGTCTCCTGCAGAATGCAATTATGAGATTGAGGACAGAGATGAAAGAAGAGTGGGGGGGTCTATCGGTTCCCAGCCGATATCCCCACAGAGAGGAGTTTTAGGACTATTGCGGTACCAGTATGGTAATTGTGAAAACAACAGATAGATATATAAAAATAGAAGAGCTTTTATTAATACATTGTGTTAAAAAGGGGACACGTTTCCCCAGACATAGATACTGTGCAGTACAACAATTCATTCACACTCCATATTACCCCCCATTTAGGGAGGGGACACATTGAAGTACAGTGCCACAGATGTTGATGTTTATTGACGCTCTACACGTTTTGCGGACTTGGTTGCCGCTTCCTCAGAAGAACATCTGTGGTGATTGATATATTGAAAGATAATAAATGACAAATTAAGTTTACATTTATTTCACAATAAACAAAGGTTTTGGGGGAAAGGGAAAAAGAGGGGTATTGACATTGGGTTCCACTTACCAATGACCTTGCCCACATCAGAGACCACGGAAGAACATTCTGAACTCCACAGTGAGCAGCAGAAGGCACTTATTGAGGAGCATTCCACTGAGGAAGAGGAAGACAGGGAGGAGGTTTGCAGTAATGCCATTAAATCCATTATGGAAAAATGGAACGAGTGCCATGATTTTTTTGAGAAGCACCACCCCAACATAACTGATGAACAATAACGTGGTCTTTCATTTCCAGAGGGTTATGCAGTGCAGGAAAAGACAAGTGACATTGGACAGATTTTTCAGTGAAACTGAGCTTGCAGCTAAGAGACAAAGAAGAGAGGAAACCCCTGAAGGAGATCTTCTTGATGTCCTTATGGAGGGGGACTCTCCCTCCGAACAATAACTGCCTCCCACTCGCCTTCCTCCATACCAGAAGTCGTTCCAAGCAAGGTTAGTGTTCTCTCTCTTCACACTACACTGTACTTTGTTTCATATTTTTGTGGCTCAAAAACAAAAAAAAAGGTCAGAACGGATTAACCGGATTTACATTGAACCCTATGGGAAAATTTGCCTCGTTTTGCGGCCAATTCGGTTCGCAACCAGAGTCGTTTCACAAATTAAGTTCCTGAACTGAGGTATCACTGTATATCTATCTAGGATTCTGGGAACTGCAAAGTGCACTTTTACTTACCCAATGCTCCGCTCTTGCAAGCTCCCTCCAGGCTGTAAAATGGATTCCCGTAGGCTCTTCTCCCCTACCTTCTGGCTGTCGGGTTCCTCTTATGTCACCAATGCAGAGTCCATAGGCTTACATGAGGTGAGGACACAGAGGAACAGTCCACTGCCAGAGGGTAGGGGTCTTGTCATGGGAGCAGAGGATCGTGTAAGTAAAACTTAAAAAAAAAAAATTCAAACTTCTACACACACCACCTAACTATTGTCTATACAGGCTAGCCAGCATTCACTATACAAATATACTGTAGATCAGGTAGTATATAATTAAAATTAGTGTGGCGCTGAAATTGCCCTACTCCTTCCTATATTATGTGCCAAATAAAAGATCATAAAGTGACTGATTTTTGGCCTCATATACACGGGCCTTTTTTTTTCTCAACAAAGGCATCCAGGGGGGAAAAAGGCAACTTAAAATATACGACTGAAGCCGTGTCTTGTAAAGGCTTTTAGATGCGTCAAGCACTTGGGTGTTCATTTATTCCATTGGCCAGAATATTCGTTTATTCTGGCCATTGGAATTAATGACTGTACCAGCACTAAACATCTAGCTTTTAGGTTTTGCTGATTTTTTCTGCCCAAATGCTCCTCTTCTGAACCCGCTGGTGTTGCGTTTTCTTTTTTCAGCCTCCAAACGCTCCTCTTCTAATACGTCTGCAAATGACTATGTGTGCATGGCCATATAAGCTAACATAGAGGTGTGTTTACAGGGTTAAAAAAAAAAAAGTCAAATGCCCCTAAAAGCAGCATCTTTTACATCCTGTGGGTGTGCAGGAGGGACAGCTGCCCTGGGCACAGCAGAGCAAGGGGACAAAGAATGGACACAGGGCAGTAAACCCATTCTACGCATGCATTAACAGTGGGGGAGGAGGCGCAGTTCCGCATCTTTGCCCTGGGAGCTAGACTAACCTGTCCTGTCCGGTACTGCTTGTAAAATGCTAATGCTAAAAAATAAGTTCATGTTATACAGTAGCAAATTTTTCACTTATAAAGTGCAAAGCAAACAAAGTGTGCTAATGTTATAGTGTGTACACAAAAGCAGGTGGAAGGCACAGGAGCACCGTCTGGCCCCACTGTTGGCAGCCTGCAAAACCCAGAGGCTGCTGCAGCTGGATGGTGCAATGGGTAGTACTAATATTTGGGGCTGTTGCTCGCCAAGACGGATTCCCAGAGTGCAAAATTCTTGCATTCTGAGCATTTGTCCCTGTACACATTCTGCTCTAAAAGTTAGTACCACCCAGTGCACTGTCCAGCCACAGCAGCTGTCAGCCTCTGTTTTTTCATTTTTTCTTGCATGCGACTGTGTTTTCTTTGCAGTATGAATCTTCATTACCTTCACTAAGCTTTGGAGATAATTCTCTTGCAGAGTGCAACTGCAATTTCAAACTGAACAGTCGATTTCTCCGTAGTAAATCAACTTAGTAAATCATCTTAATAGTGTTTTACTGGCTTCCGACAGTGGAGTTAGATGGTGCATCTTTGTCCTAAGCCCACATGAAAACACTGGAATCTCAGGCACAGGAGCTAAACTTCCAGTGTGCAATGGGCCTTATGTGTAAACAAAATACAAAATGTTCACAAGAGCAATTAATAATTAATAATAGTTTCTCTCCACGAATGTGTGTAATCACACTTAAAGTGATACTAAAGAATATTTTTTTTGCTACAATTGAAAAAAAGGTGTTATACTTACCTGCGAACTATACCTTTGGATGCCCCCTTAACCTCCCTGGCGGTATTTTACATGGAAATTTGGCGTTTTATATTGTAGGCCTGTAATTCTTAGGAATAACTCACTTAAATCTGTCCAAACAAGAGTTTAGTAGACATCCCGGGTATGATAAAGTTTGAAACACAAAATCATAAATTATAATATAATAAATAATTAAAAATATAATTATCAAAAATAATAATGTAATAGTAATAAAATGTATTCAATAATGTAATCAAACCAAAAACACTGAAATTTTCTCATTTGCAGAATTGTCGCTGTCGTCACTTTCAGTGTCTGATGATAAATTTCCCCAAAAATCAGTATCACTCAATTCTGCAAATGATTCTTATTTACTATCGCTGTTTTCTAGCTGATCAAAAAACACTTTTGACGTAAAGGGACACTTTTTGGTTGCCATGGACATTCTCAAGTTTCCAGGCAGAAAGAATGACATTTATAATATAAAAGTGCATGCAGGGCACTGGGCAAACCGCTAGGGAAAAAGGGATGTGAAATGATTTCATGCAGTAATGTAATCTTACAGTGTACTGTATGTTTACTGTGTGTTTCACTTTTTGAATTTCCCACCCCCGTGTGACGCGACGCTCGCAGGGAACGGAGCCCGGCACACAGAGGCATCGGGCGGAGGACACAGCCCGCAGGCACAGCGGGGGACATCGCTAAATCCAGGGGACAATGTGAGTCACGCTGCCTTGGATCCAGCGATGCAATCCCGAGTGTGGCTCAGGGCAGAGGCGGCTCTAGGATTTGTGAGGCCTTAGGCAAAACTTAGATATGAGGCCCCACTCACGCCCATAATGGGAAAAATAATTAAAGTGATAAAAATTAACTGTATTAGACTGAGTGTAACAGGGGACCTAAATCGCTACAGGGGGCGACACGGACGCCCGACACAGGAGGCGGGCTACGGAGACACACGGCCCGAGGCAAGGGA
>BLSH010274037.1:811829-823754 GCA_018402905.1 Glandirana rugosa
ATAAAAAATTCATTTTGCAAAGAATTGTGGGAAAAAATTACAACTTCAAAAAATTCACCATGCCTCTTACTAAATACCTTGGAATGTCTACTTTCCAAGAAGGGGTCATTTGGGGGGTATTTGTACTTTCCTGGCTTGTTAGGGTCTCAAGAAATGAGATCGGCCGTCAGTAAATCAAGTGTGATCAATTTTCAGTGATTGGCATCATAGCTTGTAGACTCTATAACTTTCACAAAGACCAAATAATATCCACTAATTATTTTTTTTTTTACCAAAGATAGGTAGCAGTATAAATTTTGGCCAAAATTTATGAAGAAAAATTACTAATTTGCAAAATTTTATAACAGAAACGAAGAAAAATTCATTTTTTTACAAAATTTTCGGTCTTTTTTTAATTATAGTGCAAACAATAAAAAACCCAGCGATGATTAAATACCACCAAAAGAAAGCTCTATTTGTGTGAAAAAAAGGACGCAAATTTCATATGGGTACAGTGTTGCATGACTGAGTAATTGTCATTCAAAGTGTGAGAGCGCTGAAAGCTGAAAATTGGTCTGGTTGTTAAGGGGGTTTAAGTGCCCAGTTGTCAAGTGGTTAAAGCAGGGTTAGGTTATAAAAAATATCCCAAGCTTTGAATATCTCACTGAGCACTGTTCAATCCATTATCCGAAAATAGAAAGAGTTTGGCACAACTGCAAACCTACCAAGACATGGCCGTCCACCTAAACTGACAGGCCGGGCAAGGAGAGCATTAATCAGAGAAGCAGCCAAGAGGTCCATGGTAACTCTGGAGGAGCTGCAGAGATCCACAGCTCAGGTGGGAGAATCTGTCCACAGGACAACTGTCAGTCATGCACTCCACAAATCTGACCTTTATGGAAGAGTGGCAAGAAGAAAGCCATTGTTGAAAGAAAGCCATAAGAAGTCCCGTTTGCAGTTTGTAAGAAGCCATGTGGGGGACACAGCAAATATGTAGAAGAAGGTGCTCTGGTCAGATGAGACCAAAGTTGAATTTTTTGGCCTAAAAGCAACATTCTATGTGTGGCGGAAAACTAACACTGCACATCACCCTGAACACACCATCCCCACCGTGAAACATGGTGGTGGCAGCATCCTGTTGTGGGGATGCTTTTCTTCAGCAGGAATAGGGAAGCTGGTCACAGTTGATGGGAAGATGGATGGAGCCAAATACAGGCAATCTTAGAAGAAAACCTGTTAGAGTCTGCAAAAGACTTGAGACCAGGGCAGAGATTCACCTTCTAGCAGGACAATGACCCTAAACATACAGCCAGAACTACAATTGATGGCTTAGATCAAAGCATATTCATGTGTTAGAATGGCCCAGTCAAAGTCCAGACCTAAATCCAATTGAGAATCTGTGACAAGACTTGAAAATTGCTGTTCACAGACGCTCTCCATCCAATCTGACAGAGCTTGAGCTATTTTGCAAAGAAAAAATGGCAAAAATGTCCTCTCTAGATGCAGTGGGGGCTGGTGAAGTTTTTGGATGGGGTGGCGCCAGGCCCCGCCCTTCCTTTTGACCCCTCCTAGTTCTAATAAGCCCCACCCCTTATATAATCCACCCAGTCCATCCCCTGTATTCCACATATTGTGTCAGGAGTACACAGCTCAGCATCACAGGACACAGTATACAGATCAGCATCACAGGACACAGTATACAGATCAGCATCACAGGAGACAGTATACAAGCTCAGCATCACAGGACACAGTATACAGCTCAGCATCACAGGACACAGTATACAGCTCAGCATCACATTACACAGTATACAGCTCAGCATCACAGGACACAGTATACAGCTCAGCATCACAGGACACAGTATACAGCTCAGCATCACAGGATACAGTATACAGCTCAGCATCACAGGACACAGTATACAGCTCAGCATCACAGGACACAGTATACAGCTCAGCATCACAGGATACAATATACAGCCCCAGCATCACAGGGCACAGTATACAGCTCAGCATCACAGGACACAGTATACAGCCCCAGCATCACAGGACACAGTATACAGCTCAGCATCCCAGGAGGGGGTAAATTGCAGCCAGTATCACAGGAAGGGGTAAATTGCAGCCAGTATCACAGGTGGGGTCACTTATGCAGCCAATAGCACAGGTGGGGACAGTATGCAGCCAATAGCACAGGCGGGGGCCGTTATGCAGCCAATAACACAGGTGGGGGCAGTTTGCAGCCAATAACACAGGTGGGGGCAGTTTGCAGCCAATAACACAGTGGGGGCAGTTATGCAGCCAGTGACAAAGATGGGGGCAGTTTGCAGGCAGTGACACAGGTGGTGGCAGTTTGCAGGCAGTGACACAGATGGGGCAGTTTGCAGCCAGTGACACAGGTGGGGGCAGTTTGCAGCCAGTGACACAGGTGGGGCAGTTTGCAGCCAGTGACACAGGTGGGGGCAGTTTGCAGGTAGTGACACAGGTGGGGCAGTTTGCAGGCAGTGACACAGGTGGGGGCAGTTTGCAGCCAGTGACACAGGTGGGGCAGTTTGCAGCCAGTGACACAGGTGGGGGCAGTTTGCAGGCAGTGACACAGGTGGGGCAGTTGGCAGACAGTGACACAGGTGGGGCAGTTTTCAGCCAGTGACATAGGTGGGGGCAGTTTGTTGACAGTGACACAGGTGGGGTACATTGCAGAGATCCCCCCCCCCCGCACTTACCCCATCCAGCAGGCAGGATTGTTGCAGAGATTCGGCATACGGAGAGCGGCTGTCCCCCCTCGTCGGTCATGGTCTCTGTTGGAGCGGAAGTCACTACCGCTGCCACAGTGACCCGGCTCCGCATCCAATCACAATGAGCGGAGGCTCAGGGCAGCCAATCAAGCTATGCAGGGTGGGCCTGTTCAGCGCACCCCCATAGCTTTTAATGGCCGACCAATAGGCTCACTACTTGGCTGTCATGTGACAGCCAAGGAGCCGAAAAAAAAAAAAAAAGAAAGTCAATGCACCGGCGCCACCTGCAGGGGGACGGGGCTGACTTTTTTTTTCTTCTTCTCTAACCGGCGGGGAGGCCGCGCCCTAGCGCCCCTCACACACCAGCCGCCACTTTCTAGATGTGCAAAGCTGGTAGAGACATCCCCAAAAAGACTTACAGCTGTTATTGCAGACAAAGGTGGTTCTACAAAGTATTCACTCAGGGGGCTGAATACAAATGCACACCACACTTTTCACATATTTATTTGAAAAAAATGTTGAAAACCATTTATCATTTTCCTTCCACTTCACAATTAAGTGCCACTTTGTGTTGGTCTATTACATAAAATCCCAATAAAATACATTTACGTTTTTGGTTGTAACATGACAAAATGTGGAAAATTTCAAGGGGCATGAATATTTTTTCAAGACACTGTAGGTTTCTGGAGACGGTAGATATTTACTTCCAGCAGTACCTCCATAAAGAGAAAACACTGCGTCTGGGGATTTTCAAACCTTGTACACGCAGAAGTAACAGCAAGGACTTTGGGAAAACAAAAATAAGATAGAGATTGAATTAAACACACAACACTGAACACATAACCCATGGGGGCCTTATTCACTCTGCTTTCCTGTACTTTAGCCCAACAGAAAGGTTTGGAGGGTGCGGATCACAAACACAATTTACATATGCTTTTTTAATACATTAAGAAGATGGGTCAGTCAGAAAATTAGAAACCCGAACAAGCAGAGGACCATGTCATTCTTAATTTCATAGCTACACAATTAGCCAGGTTGAAAAAAAACTGTTGGTCATCTTCAGCCTCTCATAATATCCAGTAGTTTTGGTCTTAAGGAAGGCAAATCCAAACTCTGGATCATTATATTCTCTTTGGATGCTAGAGGGAAACAAAATTCTTAATGTACTACCAATGCAGCTAGCTCTATTACCTTCTGTTTCTGTAATGGTCAACTTCCATAATGGTCATCGTATTCTAAAACCATCTTACTTCCACATGATGTTCCCTTTGTAGAGAAATAAACATACAATTTGCCAAAGATTCATAATGACCTTGGAAGATGTCTTTTTCACAAACTAGATCAAGCCCAGTAATTATAACTATGTACTATGGGACCTCCTGTCTTTTTTTATTTGAATTGTATCTACCCACCATTGATCCTTCTCCAAATCTCCTATTCCCTTTCCAGGGTCAAGAACCATCCCACCTCCTCCCACATCACAGGTATAGATGGCTTTAAGAGCAAATAGGCAAGTGGTGAATTGTGTGGGTATTCATTCAACCCTGCCAGACTATATAGCCTGGAAACTGCTGTTTTGTTTTACAGTTAACACCCTTCTCTCCAGCATGCTTAGTGGACAATAATGGAGCATATAACAATTTTATAAAAAATATAAGCATATAGTTTATGTTATAAAAAACAGTTCTTCACATCCTTCATATCAGGTGGAGCTTGAGTGTTTGGCATCTTCCGGGATCTCCATGCTTGTGTTCCTCTATTTCTTTTTTCTTCCCTTTACCCTTGCCTTCCATATCTATCCATGCTTCTTCTCCCTCATCGGTCAAAAGTGACTACTGCCCTATTATACACACACTACTCAGGAGAAAATTTTGAGAGGAGGTCTCCCCCAGTTTAGACTCATATTTGATACACTGTTGGGATACTGAATATTAAAACTCTTTGGTTTCCCACATTTATGACCTTGAATATCCTTCTTCTCATGATTCTAATGGGATATTTGGAATTATTGGATACATGCTATGCTACTGTACTTCTGCATTTTCTTGTCTGCTCTGTTGCATTGTATACTTGATTGTATTGTATGCGAATACTGTTTTTGAAACCTCAATGAACAGGTTAAACATAAAAAACAGTACTACCCAAGAAACCAAAGAACTAAAAGTCTACATGGCACCTATGGTAGAACTACCACTTGTCCCCATGGGCTTGTATAGCTAAATAGGGTGATGAATTGTAATGTTAGGGTGTATATGTACTTGTAGTCTTCAGACCAGGGGTACACCTAAAACCAATATCGGGAGGTTTTCTGAAGGCTGAGTAGAACCAAGGATCCCTTTGCATAAGTCAGGCTGATGAATCAATAGCCTCATATGGTACTTAAGTCTAACTAAAGTAAAAACTTTTTTGCAGAGGGATTAGAATCTCTGTTAGCTTTTATCGCTTTCATTAAGGAGTGAAAGTAAAAGAAAATCCCAAAATTTGGGTTGTGCCCAGAAAAGTAAAAGATGGGAAGTCTTCCAATGGGGACACTCAGGGCTGGTGCAAGGATTTTTGACACCCTAGGTGAAACCTCATTTTGCCGCCCCCCCCATTGGGTCCGCCCCTGACTCCACCCCCTTTGCCGTGTCCATGTATACGATGGAGGTGGTGGAGATTTTTGCAGCACCTCTCTACCTATTTCTTTAGCCGTGGTCCACGGACCCGCACCTGTGCCTCTGGACCCGACCTAAAGACAAATAATGGCGGCACCAGCTCAGTTCCGCATGCCAGCCGTGGACCGCAGGTATATGGACAGGCTAGGGCAGTATATAGACAGGCTAGGGTAGTATATGGGCAGGCTAGGGTAGTATATGGCAGGCTAGGGTAGTATATAGACAGGCTGGAGTAGTATATGGGCAGGGGCTGGGCGCCCTGGGCGGAAGTGCACCCTAGGCGGTCACCTACTTTGCCTAGTGGTAGAGCTGGCCCTGGGGACACTAGTTTTGGTGACCTGGGGGTCCCCAAGGAATTCCCTTCATTTGCAGGGATTTCTTCCCACTTCCTGTTTAGATATGGGACAGAAAGTGAAGGGAAATCTCCCCAATGGGACACAGATGAAGAAAAACAATCTGACAGGGGTTATAACCCTCCTTTATGCAATCCAATTTTTTTTTTCTAAGTTTTCACTTTAGTTTTTCTTTAACCTCCCTGGCGGTATTCCCGAGTGTGGTACGGGGTGGAATTTCAGTACCATTAGCGGTAACCCCGAGCCACACTCGGGATTGTATTGCTGGATCCAGGCAGCGCTACTTACCTTGTCCCCTGGATCCAGCAATGTCCTCTGCTGTGTCTGCGAGCTGTGTCCGCCGCCAGATGTCTCTGTGTGCCGGGCTCTGTTCCCTGCGAGCGTCGCGTCGCACGGGGACGGAGACCGGCGGGAAATTCAAAAAGTGAAACACACAGTACACATACAGTACACTGTAATCTTATAGATTACATTACTGTATGAAAACATTTCACATCCCCTTTGTCCCTAGTGGTTTGCCCAGAGCCCTGCATGCACTTTTATATTATTTATGTCATTCTTTCTGCCTGGAAACATGAGAATGTCCATAGCAACCAAAAAGTGTCCATTTGCATCAAAAGTGTTTTTTGATCAGCTAGAAAACACCGATAGTAAATAAGAATCATTTGCAGAATTGAGTGATACTGATTTTTGGGGAAATTTATCATCAGAAACTGAAAGTGACGACAGCGACAATTCTGCAAATGGGCAAATTTCTGTGTTTTTGGTTTGATTACATTATTGAATAAATTTTATTACTATTACGTTATTATTTTTGATAATTATTTTTAGTTATTATATTATAATTTATGATTTTATTTTTCAAACTTTTTCATACCCGGGATGTCTACTAGACTGTTGTTTGGACAGATTTAAGTGAGTTATTCCTAAGAATTACCGGCCTACAATATAAAACGCCAAATTTTCATGCAAAATAATCGTACCGCTTTCAGCACCAAAAATCTGAAATAATCATACCGCCAGGGAGGTTAAAGATGCAAAAACCTTGTTCTGGCAATAGAATTTATTACAAGTCTGCAGTGGGGCTGATATATTGTCCTTGGCTATGGATCTCAGAAAGAATGATATTTGGTGGTTTTATGAAGGCTGGGTAGGGCCAAGAATCCTTTTGATAAGTCAGGGTGATAAATCAGAAAGCCTCCAGTAGTGTGTTTGTCTACTTAAGGATGCAAAAAACACGTTCTGGCAACAGAATTATTACAAGCCAACATGGGGGCTGATATATTTCCCTTGGGTATGGACCTCATAAAGAATGATATTTAGCGGTTTTCTGAAGGCTGTGTAGGACGAAGAACCCTTTTGACAAGTCAGGGTGATGAATCAGAAAGCCTCCAGTGGTGTGTTTGTCGACTTAAGGATGCACAAACCTTGTTTTGCCAGCAGAATTATTACAAGCAACAGCGAGGCTAATAAATTGACTTTGGGTATGGACCTCAGAAACATGCAAAATGTACCACAGAGATGAAGACAAACTTCATAGGTGAAGAACTTCTCATCCATTGGAACGGAGTATGGAACTGTGAACAAGACTTGCCTGGAACAGCTTGCCCTATACAAATGAGTAGTCCTAATAGTCCATGTTCTGCAGGTTTACACTCAGAAGCCCAATATCATCTGTCTGAGACATCAACAGGTATCCTGCTTAGGCTAGAAGAAAAATCTCATTATATTATCCCCCCGACCAAAAAAAAAACAAGTGTGCGCATTCACCAAAACACATTTAAGAAAGCAGAGCTAAGTCATTAAACGTATGAAAATACTTCTATACGCTGCAGCAGCCGTGCAGTACAGGTGTTCAGCCGCACAAGGTGTACACAGTAAAAAGTAATTGCCACCATTTTTACACTGGAACCCTGTTATTCCTGCCAATTTTCTGAAACTGTGTAACTGATATAAATGCTGTAAAAATGTGCCTGCTAGAACAATAAATACATTTCTTTGTGCTGTCGTGCAGATGAAAAATAAAAAAAAGTGCTTTTTTAAAACAAAATTATTTATAGATGCTGAAATTAGCCAACAAATAAGAAATATTTGGGCCACCAACGCTGACTATTTTTATTAGTCTCTATGAGAAGAGAGGTCTTATTTGATCTGCATCTTTTTTTTTTTTTTCAGCATTTAATGGTCCCTAGTGTCTGTACCAAGAATGTTTTAATGATTTTAGTAGATTTTCCTATAGTATCTCAGTATGCTAGAACTAACTTTCAGTTGCACAACTGTGAGTAAATGTTTTTTTTTCTTGGGTGGATAGTTCACTATAGGAAATCAAGCCTAAATGTAATGCATAATTTGCCTAATAGTAATAATGAGTGCTACAATTATGTTTTAAAAGATTTACAGCTAGGCCTATTGATTGAAGGGGACGAATGCTAAATTCTCCAAATAATTTCCCACTAGTATGAAAGTATACTGTACTATAGTGTACAGAGTTCAGCAGTCTGTAGGATGTAAAGATAGGCCTGGACCAGAAAAGGCAAATATGGGTGCAGAGCCTGCATGGCTGGGTTGAAGGGGGACCAGGTAGTTAAGCAGGTAAGGTATTGGTAAGGTCAGATAGAGTGCACTTACCAGTGTAGTTGGTGATGGATTCTCTGAGAGGAGCTGAAAGCGTGGTTTAGTGGAATAAGTGTTACAGCCTCAGTTGTAGGCAGTTGCAGTCTACTTTCTTTATTGTAGGGGGCGCTCTCTGCAGCGGCATTGCAATTGGAGAGGAAGTCAAGAGGAACAAGGTTCCTCTATGGTTTCCTGGATCACTAGGGAAGCTGTCCAATTGGATGCTGTCACAACATGTGACTCTAGCAGCCATCTTGGGTCTGGCAGAGACTGTTTAAAGCCCTGACTCCCAGGTTTGGAGCACATTTTGTGAGTGGGTAGAGTAGGGACAGGTGACCCACCTGTTAGGGACAGAACTCGTGGCAGAGGAGGATTCCTGATGAGGAGGGAAAGCATAGAGCTTGCGACTTCTCTGGACATCTTCCTACTTGGGCACAAGATGGCCAGGCCAAACTCTGCCCCTCCTAACAGGCGCTGTGAGGTTAGCTGAAACCTGCTCTCTACATGCTGTTGGGACCCATCAGTTTTCCCAGTTGGGTTATCTTCCCACCGGGTATATTGTGAACTGAATTTGCAGTACTTTATTGATTTGGCATCATGGAAGTTTGTCAGTAAGGTCATGGGTCTTTGAAGACAGTTATTTAGGTGGTGACAAGAAACGGTCAGGGACCCATTTTAGGTTTGGTGTCCTTCTCTGGTGTGGTCAAATTGCATTGACCAAGTATTTGAGGCATTAGGAGGCTAAAGAATATAAAGATAGGTCTGGCTCAGAAAAAAAAATATAGGTGCAGGGCCTGCATGATTGGGTTGAAGGGGGACCAGGTGGCTAAACAGGTAATATATTAGTAAGATCAGGCAGAGGGCACTTACCAGTCTGGGTGGTGGTAGCTTCTCTTACAGGGGCTTCAAATGGTGGTCTACAGAAAGAGTGTTGCAGCCACAGTCTGAACTTTACAAGCGCATGGTAAACCTCCCCCACCCACCACAAAAATTGGCTGTAGGATCATTTATTTGACACCAAAGCAGTTTGTCAGCAGGTTGATGGGTCTTTGGCGGCTGGCAATATGGTGGTAGTGAGAAATGGTCAGGGACACATCCTGGGTATGGTGCCCTCCTTTAGTGTGGTTAAATAACAGTGACTAGGTAATTGATGGATCAAGATATGTCTGTGGTCAGTTTTTGTGCAATAGGTCCCAAAGTGGTGTTATGTGGCTGAGGGTTCAGCTGATGAAAGGTGTTCTGCACATCAGAGATCCTGTTGCATTCTTAAGTGTCTTCAGGCACCTTCAACACCACCCCTTGTTATTGGTAAAAACTGTTATTTAGGATGTGTTTAAATCCGTAATAAAAGGTTGTTATGGCCATTAAAACTCATGTTAGTGTGGTCTGTTTTAATTTAGGCAAGAAGGTGGTATAGGGATATATTAAATGGCCATGCAGCAAGTAACACAGATTTCATCTGAATTTCCTAGTCATGTATATCACATTTGTAGATTGTGCAGCAGTTTGCTGTGCGTGGTGTGCCATGACATTGACAACGGTTAATGCAAAAATGGCATGCCAATGTAGTGGTGGTCAGTGGAGATGAACACATCAGTGCAATGGTGGCCAGTGCAGCAAGTGCATGTTGGTACAATGCTAGCACTCCTGGCTCCAGAAGATGAAATGAAGCAATGACGTAAATTAGTGGTCTCCAAAATGCAACCCGCGGGCCAGATGTGGTCCTTTGCTTACCTTTAATTGGCCCTTGGAGCACCATTCCATCTACTGACACCAATGATGGGATACAATTTCTCCCACAGACACCAATGATGGGGCACCATTGCACCCACAGATATCAACGATGGGGCACCATTCCCCCCACAGACACCAATTATGATTCACCATGGCTCTCACAGACACCAATGATGGAGCACCATTCCTCCCACAGACACCAAAGATGGGGCGCCATTCCTCCCACTGACAGCAATGGTGGGACACCTTTGTTCCCACAGATACCAACGATGGGGCACCATTTCTCCCACAGACAACAATTATGGGGCACCAATGCTTCCACAGACACAAATGGTGGGGCACCATGGCTACCACAGACACCAATGATGGGGCACTATTCCTCTTACAGACAACAATAATTGGGTGCTATTCCTCTCACAGACACCAATGCTGGGGCACCATTCCTCTCACAGACAGCAATAATAGGGTACTACTCCTCTCACAGACACAAATGATGGGACACTATTCCTCTCACAGGCACCAATGATGGGACACTATTCCTCTCACAGACACCAATGCAGGGGCACCATTCTTCTCACAGACAGCAATAATAGGGTACTATTCCTCTCACAGACACACATGATGGGACACTATTCCTCTCACAGACACCAATGATGGGACACTATTCCTCTCACAGACACAAATGATGGGACACTATTCCTCTCACAGACACCAATGATGGGACACTATTCCTCTCACAGACACCAATGATGGGACACTATTCCTCCCACAGACACAAATGATGGGACACTATTCCTCTCACAGACACCAATGATGGGACACTATTCCTCTCACAGACACAAATGATGGGACACTATTCCCCTCACAGACACCAATGATGGGACACTATTCCTCTCACAGACACTAATGCTGGGGCACCATTCCTCCCACAGACACCAATTATGAGGCACCATGGCTCCCACAGATACCAATGATGGGGCACAATTCTTCCTACAGACACCAATGATGGGGCACCATGGTTACCACAGACACCAATGATGGGGTACCATTCCTCCCACAGTCACCGATGATGGGGCACCATTTATCTCACAGACATCAATAATGGGGTACAATTCCTCTCACAGACACCAATGCTGTGGCTGGGGCACCATTCCTCTCACAGACACCAATTATGAGGCACCATGGCTCCCACAGATACCAATGATGGGGCACCACTCCTCTCACAGACACCAATGATGGTGTACTATTCCTCCCTTAAATACCAACAATGGGACATTATTCCTGTCACTAGAACCAAGTATGGCATTGTTTATTCCCACTAACACATTTTCTACTTCCACTGGCTACAGTACGGCCCCCTAAAGCCTGAAGGACAGTAGGAACTGGCCCTTTGTGTAAAAAGTTTGGAGACCCCTGATGTAAATCATGATAGACTTTTTGTTCTTGAATATGAGTACACATGTTGTTTTACACAGATCAGCCACCCTGCTGTTACCTCATGATCTGCCAAAGAGGAACATTGCTAACTGATCTTGAAGATGAGCGAATGAAGAGATGCTTTCCTCTTGCCTGCAGCAGAATGATGACTTCATTCACCAAAATACTTCTCTCAGGCCATGACACAATCACTATATTGTAGCTCAAGAACTCATTTTTAATAAGAGATTTAAAAAATGTGGTATGTGAGAAGTATATTTGTGCACTTTAAATGAGAAGTACAGCCAAAGCTTGTTTGGCTGTACTTCTCATGTGGATCCCAGGAGTGAAATTCGTTCTGCACTCCTGTGACCCGTGTTGGAGCCAGAAGCTCACACTCCCCCTCCATAGCCCACTGCTCCCAGTGAGCGGGGGGGGGGGGGGGGGGGT
>BLSH010274037.1:823764-844364 GCA_018402905.1 Glandirana rugosa
TGGGGGGGGGGGGGGGGGGGGTTGTTCAGAGCAGAGAGCTGCTGACTCAAAGCACTGAGAACTGAGTGATCAGCGGTCTCTGATCACTCAATTCTCAGTCTTAGAGCCGGTGGGGGGCAGATGTAGCATTGGACTGATGCGGCATTCACCTAAGTAAGTATTATTTCTAAAAAAAAAATTATGAAACTTCTCATTTAACAATAAAAGCAATATCAAGAGATGCATGACATACAAAACTGAAGGGAGGGAAATATTTTGGGTCAAAGTAACTATTAAATTTCCCCATTAATCATAGCCACCAGCACAAGGGATACTTCTCATGGAATGTAAGTACTGTTCTTTGTGCTGATTTTTTTTTATTATTGTTAGTATTTATATTAAACTAAGGATTTAAAGGTGTTTAGTGAACCTGTCAATTCAATAGCCTTTTACTGGTGAGCTGACAATCTGCATTCAAAGCCAAGTTTGACACTTTATCAGCTTTCCCTTTCATAGCGCAGCTCTAATTCTGCACATATTGTAAATGAAAATCTAGTGCACTATACCCAGAGCTAAGAAGAATGGTGTTTTAACCCCTGATATTTCACCAAAGCCCCTGGGCTCCTAAAAATTTGTAAAAAAAAAATCAAAACATAAAATAGTAAAAAATATTAAAAAAAAAACTACTGACACCATCAACTGCCCCACTGACACCGTTATTTTAAATACACATGCACGCACATATGTGTTTAAGCTTTCAGATGCACACCCTAATGCAAAAGGCTGTGCACACCTATGGTGCTTGCACATTCTTATGTACAATGGCTGTGTTGGTGCAAGGTTCAGAAATGACAATCGCTGTCAACCAACCACAGGTTTACCATCTATTGGTCCAAGGACAACTGATGGGGTGTGCAACCTGGTGGTTATCCTGACCAGATTCAAGCTGGCCATACACTAGTAGAATTTCTCTAAAAATTTTAGTCTTCAGAACATTTGTTCGTTTTTCAAATCATTAGTGGGGTCAAATCAATGTTCATTTTCAGCTGCAATAAAGAGAACATTGAAAGAGCGGTATGGAAAATTGGCACAAAAGAATTTCTATCAGCGAATGTGGTTTTTCCATTCATTCCAAAATTGAATGTTAAAGTGGTTGTAAAGTCACCACTCACAAATCCTGGAATCCCCTCTGTTACAGAAAGATATCTGGGTGTTTTAAAAATTATACAGTGAGACACCCTTTTTTACAGCGCCACTGTGAGGTCACATGACCTCCTGGCTCTCTCTTTCTCCAATCTGAGGACTACAGTGAGATTCCCCATTGACATCAGCCAGGAGGTGAGGAAGAGCGCAGCGGGAGGTCACGTGAGTGCATAGCGCTGCTCTGCAAATAATATAATTTGTAAAACACAGATACTGCACACTATATCTTTCTGTACCAGAAGGGATCCCAGGATTTATTAGTGATCTTTCAGCATACACACAGATTCCCGAGCTGACAGGAAGGGAGGGGGAGAGGAAGAGCAGCGGGAATGACAGAGGCACGTAAACTGACCACGGTATCATTGATCAGCAGCCATGATTACTGTGAGCAGCACACTGAGGGGGACACAGGAACAGGCAGGATCAATCAGGTATATTACAGCATAGAGATGTGCAACTGACACCGCATAAGCACTATGCTGTATATTCTGCTTTAAAGGAACAAGATAATTTTTTTTTTTGGGTTATAACCGCTTTAAGAGCAAACTAAATTTTGAAGTACTTTCAAATGACATTCATCAAGCCATCAATTGTACTGATCGGAATATTTTTAGGAATATTCGTTTGGAAATCTACTAGCGTCCTAATTTAAAAGCTTTAGTATAGTGACTATAGGGTCAATTTAAAGCTAAACTTTGGGCACAAAACCTTTTATGTAAATAATATGATAGTTAAAATATAGTCCTCAATAACCACATATTGTTTGCACCAAATGCCGTTGAACAGTGGCGGCTGGTGCTCCATTTTTTGGGGGGGCGGCAAACAAACCACCCGACACAACTCTGCGCCCCGAGCGCACCCTTTTTTTAAGCCAATTAGAACCTCGGGCTCTTATCACGTGCTTCAAAAAAAAAACCTCCATTGAAATCCATGCATCCAGCACCCCGCATGTAAATTAGGGGCCGGGCACATGGATTGGGAGGGGCGGCACCCCTAATAGAGCAGCTGCCAATGCTTTTGAAACTCAGATATTACCTTGTATAGGCAACAATGATATAACTATTGGGCTATACATAGCCTGTGCAGAAAGCAGAGCTATAGCAGAGATCAAGCAGCTCAACTCACTACAAGTTTCCTGCAGAAAACTACAGGAAGGGGCGGAGACAAGACCAGTCACACTGTATAAGGAGAGAGAGCAGCAGTCAGCTGTCTGTATTACAGGAAGCTCCTGCACAGAGAGAAAGGGGTTGATTTACTAAAGCTGGAGAGTGCAAAAACCGGTGCAGCTGTGCATTGCTAGCCAATCAGCTTCTAACCTCAGCTTGTTCAATCAAGCTTTGACAATAAAACCTTGAAGCTGATTGGTTTCTGTGTGGAGCTGCACCAAATTTTGCACTTCCAAGCTTTAGTAAATCAACCCCAAAGTGTCACACTGGATTACTGATCTGTAAGAAATACACAGAGCACACCAAGGTTCAAGGAAGAATCCACATGACTTGTATTTAGACAATATTTGCTTATCCCAGAGTTCAGTTTTAAGAATATGTATATGTTTAAAAATCCATAGCTTTGCCAAGCTCTGCTTTAACCACTTAAGGTCCGCCCTATAGCAGTTTTACTGCTACAGGGCGGCACCTCTGCGGTGGATCACGTATATATATATATATATATATATATATATATATATATATATATATATGTGATCTGACTCTTCCAGGTAGGGAAGTGAAGAAAATGTCATCAGCACACCAATGATTCCTCGAAAGCGGGGAAGACCAGAGGAAGAACACAACCAGAGTGAGAAGACCGGAGGATGAAGGCTGGAGGAAGAAGACAAGTTGAAGATTTTTAATAAAGGACTTGTCACATCTGATAAGCCCCCTGCCCGCAGACCCCCACAACCACCACCCAGGGTTGTCGGGAAGAGGCCCTTGTCCCCATCAACAGGAGAGCCCCCCTGCCTCAAAGCACCCACCCTCTCCCATGTTGAGGGCATGTGGCCTGGTATGGTCCAGGAGGGGGGGTGCTCGCTCGCCCCCCACCTTTTCTGACCTGCCGGGCTGCATGCTCGAGTAAGGGTCTGGTATGGATTTTGGGGGGACCCCACACAGTTTTTTTGGCGTATGGTTTCCCTTCAAAATCCATTCTAGACTGAAGGGTCTGGTATGGTCTTGGGGAGGGGCCCACACATTTTTTTCTTTCATTTTGATGTGGGGTTCCCTTTCACGACCCATACCAGACTCAAAGGGCATGGTGTGGATCTGGGTGGGACCCCACACCATTTTTTTTTTTAATTTTGGCGTGGGGTTCCCCTTCAAGATCCTCAGAGCACAAGTCACATGCCACAAGTCAGATCATGATGATTCCACTTGGATACGACTTCTATTTAAATCAATGGGCTGAAAGCCGAATCAGTTAAGATGGCTCTCATAGAGAACCATTGATTTTGACATGTTAAAAAAAAAACGCTTGCTCTGCATCCAGCGTTAAGCCGAGTTTAGCCGTGTTTATCAGCGCCAGATGTTTTTACAGCTGTAACGCTGATCTTCAGAATGCACTGGTCCTAGGTTTTTTGTAGGTTGAAAATGCCTATGCCACTTACAGCTCGTAAAAGCTTGTGTGTGCATGGACACATAGAATAACATGGAGAGGCATTTTTAAGCTGCAAAAAAAAAATGACGTGTGCATGAGGACTGCAGCTTTTGATGCCCATTGTAAGAAGCTTGCAGTGTGCAGTGAAATCAGCCTAGTACAGAAGAGGAGCCTGTACAAGTGTTCAAGACTGAACTTTTGTCCATTTGCCTACAGCAAACCAGCTACTAAGGTTTGCAAAGATTTTCATACATTTTCACGGCCTTATTACTGTGCATCTGAAAGAAAATATCGAGGCTGCCATTGCAGAGCTCTCCTTTTGAAAATGCATATTTTCTGGCTGTTCTACTTATCCACAAAGTCACTGACCCAGATGTACACTGATCAAGGGTTCTGCCTTTCCTGACTTCACTTGCTGCATGCTTGTGAAAATATTAAAGCCAGCAGCTAGCCTATTTAGAGATCAGCTCTGATAGCCTCGCATTTCTTTTGCACTTAGGTTTTCCTAAACTGTATGGGGCCACATCAGCATGTAATGATCGCACAATAAATTGACTGCAATGCATTTTATGTAGGAAATCTGCCACAACGATCCTTATGTGTGTGATTAATACATGAGCTGGATTGTTTCTGGTCCTCAGCTCATTGCTGCGATTTCAGGACTGATCCTGGACATGGTCAGCAGTAACAAGAGTGCCACCTACTGCACATTATAAGATAGTACAAGAGCAAGCGAACCTTTCTGCGACAGATTGGTCATAATCAATGACACACTTCTCAGATGAACTGGAACGTGTAATATTACTTTAAATGAAGGGAAGGGTTATGATCATTACCTTAAAGAAGAACTCCAGGAAAACATCTGGACAGCTGCAGTGCATACATGACTTGTCTGGGCTGCCAAAAGAGTTGTTCATCTTTTTTATTCCAGGCACCCCTGCCACACTATAAGCCAGATCCTGAGATCCAGGGTAGCTAAACAAAATAGTCTGGTCAAGAACTCGCTCTTTGGCATACTGACTGGACAACTGAGCTGCTTACTGGTGAGTTCAACACTCTCTCCTTTTACTGACAGCATGTTCACAGTGTTAGACTAAAGCCTCGTACACACTTACGATCGTCTCAGATCGTATGCTGGATAATGTAACTTGCATACTGACTGCACTATACGATCGTACGACCACAGAAAGAACGTTCAGGTGCATGTAATTAGCATCCGGCTGTTCCTGACTTCGGAGCATGCGTGTTTTTCACAATACAACTGCTCTGTACACACGATACAACGGGCGTATGAGCGCTTGTTGGTACGACCAAGTTTTCTAGTCTGCTCACACAACTCCCCTTGTACGACCGTCGTATGTCGGCTGTTCTAATCGAGCATACGAACGATCGATTTCGCATATGACGGTCGCTAGTACGACCTGTTGAATACGATCGTCGTCCCATGTGCGCGAGGCTTAAGAGTGTTATGAAATGCACAACTGAAGCTCTGATTGGTTCAGAGTGCTGACCTTTCCTCTGCTAGTGTGTATGCTGCTGTACAGAGGATTACAGGAAGCTGATATAAAGACAGATTTAGGTACTTATGCTAGCTGTATTTAAAAAATGCATTTAATGATTTTCAATTGCATTCCTATTAGGATTAAATTGTGCTTTTCAAATTTTCCTAGAGTTTAGATTTTTTTCACTCTTGTGTTGCTGCTGTCATCTATGTTGGGAGGAGGAAATCACTACCTGATATAATAGTACACGCTCTACCAATATAGTATAATACACACTGATATAGTATATAGTACATATGTCACCTATGTAAGATTATGTCAGCCCTTGCCTATGCTTTAATATGATTTCCACATTTACAGCTAAAGGCACCTGATGCCTTGTATTACAGAACATCTTCCAACTCTGCAATACCAAGGCAGCTATTGACTCATAGTACCTATGCCACCTTTATATTGGAAAAGCCTAACTAAATGATAATGAACCTGCCACCACTGAGGTGTGAGGGTGCCGACATGCCAATTTATTATCTAGGGGCAAATAGCAAGGCTACAGATGATCATTTATTTTCTATTTATGTATCAGTGGTTTATGAACATTACTTTTATAAGGAATACACCTACTTTAACAATACAGCAATATATAATATACCAATTTTTAGATTGTAAGCTCTCAGAAGCAGTGCCCTTCTCCCTTTATTTTGTAAAGTGCTGCAAGAAATATTGATCCTATATAAAGCCTGTATAATAATATTAATACATTCAATTTAGGGGAAATGCGTGATTAATAAATAATAACATACAGATTGCAATGTCTCTACTTTTTTTCCCCCCACTAAATGTGGACTTTGTTGTACCCTATTCCACAAGTCCGGGTATATATATATATATCTCAATCAACAAATAATACCAATATTTCATCATTACAAGGTGGTTCAAATAGAAAAATACAGGACAATAGCAACTTGCAAAGGTTATGAAGCTCTTGTTATAATGTGTTAAAACTCTACAGTAAGCCGCATAGAAATAAGAAATTGATTAACAAAACTATTGTCCCCGTGCTTTAATAAACACATATTTAATAAATATAAAAATGTAAATTAAATGTGTTACCTAATTTGCTTTATCTTCCAATAAGGACACTATTAGCCTTGCTTAAAAAAAAAAAAAATATTTTGGAAAAATCGCTATATATATATTTTTCTATTACATAGAAATGTTCTTCCTAATCAACAGGTATACCAAACTAAAAACAATCGATATAAATTACATTTTGAGGGATATTTAATAATGGAAAATATTTTTTTTCCTAGCCACTATATGGGTTAAGGAGAGATATCCTGGGGTCGGGGAGGTTTAGGACCCAGCAGGCACACTCTCAATTGGTTAGGATTTAGGAAAGGAGGGGGAAGGTTGGTGAAGGGTTGTTGTGGAGGGCTGTCAGGGAGTGTGTGAGAGTGTGTGTTTGGGGGGGAGTGACTGCAGTGGGTAGTGTCAGCTAACTATTCACACCATCAGGGGGAGATATTTAACTTGCATTGGAGTGGAGAGCAGAGCACATTAAGGAGTGAGTAGCACAAGGAGAGGGTCATTCTACTGCAAGCTCTGCCTAGAGAAGGGTGACAAGCAGGTTTCAGAAGAGAGGAACCCTGAAAAGCACCTGCCCTGGAGATCCGACCCCAAAGCAGAGGCATCACGGTGGACATCACACTTGTTGACCATTCTCCTGGTACCTTCTGCATTGCAACCTGCTACTCACCAGCTCCCATCTGGCCATTGCAGAGAGACAGACACCAGACCCCTGGGGCCATCCAGAATGGTGTAGACCATGCCTGAACGGTGAAGGACATCTGGATATATCATTCATTTTAGCAATGTGATACCACAAAGTGTCTTTTTTTTATCTCTGCACCCACATATATTGTAATACAGAAAAAGGGGAGGCTTAGCAGTGCGCCTCCCAAGAAGCAACATCTCATTTGCACCCAAAAAACATTCTTTCCCAGCCAGAGGAGAAAGAAAAGAGCTTTGCCCTGCACACACACAGCTCCATGTGTTTGCTGTCTCGCTGCTCTCTGTGTCTTTTCATTTGCCTTTAAAAAAAAAGGGACTTGCTACCCCTCCATACAAAAGGCTGGAGCCAGAGGAATTGTGACAAAACTCAAATTCTCCCTGGATGAGCAAATCTCCATGCAACAGCCTTCGTTCAAAAAAAGGATTCTTTTAAAAATTAGGAGGGAGAAAGTGAAAACATCCTTAAGGATGAAGTCTATCGCCTGTGCAGGTCTACAGGGACTTTGGAACTGTCTAAATCGCAAGGGCAATTCAATTTTTTTACTTTAAGGATCTCTACTTTTTTCAGGATTTTAATATATATATTTTTTTTAGTTTCTGCACACCAAGATTTGAGACGCTTGGAAACTCAATGTTTTGGATAAGCTACCAGCCTACATCTCTGCCTATAATTTTCCCCAATTGAAAGGATTAATTTTAATTATTTTTAAACCATTGGCTCCTGTCTCGGAGCAGACTGTATTGCAGAGTCTAGACAAGTTGTCCTGGATGTCACCATGGGGATGGAGCCTATTCCTCTGTGAATTTTTATATCCTGCGAGCCAGCTCCTGCACAGGAATAAGAAAGAGGGGGGCAACCAAAAACTTGGAGGAAGGGGCAAATTAAAAATCTTTGCCTTCCTTGTGTGGTTCACCCTGCTGACAGACACAGCTATTCCTCTGTGAGAAACTTCCTGGCTCCACCAGGCTGCAGATCACATACAGTATATCCATCTGTGTGTGTGTGTCACACACCGCTGATCTATTTAAAGCATCTTCTCCGGACTTTGTGTCTATTTCTGAGCTCCGCTACACAGGCCAAGGCCAGAATATAAAGCAATTAGTTTGGTTGAAAAAAGCGTTTGCTAAAACTCATGCGCTCGCCTGCGTTCTGAATCCCTCCCCTCTGGATTACTATCATTTTTTTATTTTTTTTACTTTTTGACATCTAAAAGTAGTTTTGGTTAAACCACGTGGGAGGGGGGTGGGAGAACCTTGTTGGTCTTTGAAGGGGGTTTTAACATCATGAAGAGGATCAATCTGCCTCAGGCGGTTTTGCTTTGCTCCTGTTTGGTTTTAGTTCACCATCAGGGGTCCTGCCAACCGTTTCTCAGGTTCAGACCCTCTCCCAGCGGAGAGTTGCCCGTCTTGCCCGTCATTGAGCAGCCTGACCCAGAGCAGGACCCAAAGGAGCAGGACCTGGATGAGAGGACACTGAGAAAGAAACTTGGCAGCAACTTTGACCCCAATTTCATGGCGGTGGTTTTGCCCAACCTCGTTAATACGTCCACCCACGACTCACTGACAAAAACTAAAAACCCTGGCGCTATGCCGGTGGACTTGAAGAAGATGGACCTCAGTGAGGCACCTTATGGTGGAAGGATCAAGATGGGGAAGAAAGCCAGGAGAAAGTTCTTACAGTGGTTGTGGGCTTACACGTACTGCCCGGTACTATACACTTGGAAGGACTTGGGGGTCAGGTTTTGGCCAAGGTTCATCAAGGAAGGACAATGTTTTTCAGAAAAGTCTTGCTCCTTGCCAGAGGGCATGTACTGCAGACCCCACAAGTCCGTCACCAAAATTTTCCTGAGGTGGCACTGCCAGGGATGGTCAAGACAGAGGTTCTGCACCTGGATCCCTTTCCAGTATCCAATATTATCAGAGTGTAAGTGCTCGTGTTAACTGCTGCTCATCAGTGAAAAAGACTTGAGGGCTGAATGGGTCACTGGTTAAACCTTGCACTTCTGAAGGACAAGTAACCTGGTGCTTTTTTTTTTTTTTTTTTTTCTGCCATTGACACTGGGGAACTGGATAGTGAATACAACCACAGTTCGGGCTGGTTGACAGCAAAAAAACTTTGGAGGTGGGGGGAGTGGACTCCCTTAACCCTTTCTGTACTTGCAATGAAGTCACAGAATAAAGTATTCTTGAAGAGGCCAGACAGGGACAGACAAAACAAAAAAAAAAAGGAATTATTGCCATAAATTAATATTTTTTTTTCTGTTGGGATATTAATCAGTTTATGAAGTATTAAGATGATAGAAAGTGTTATCTTCCCCGACCTTGCACTGTTGATAACTATAATTATTCATATTATTATTATTGTATTATTGCTATGTATATTATTTTTAAAGCTTGATAAAAGCATCCGGAACTAAGCACCTCCAATCAGATGTTTTATTTTTATATGTAATATAGCTTTTTAACATAAATAAAAAAAAAAACCATAAGAACAAAACAGAATAAAGGGAATCTAGATCCAAGTCACCAGCTTTTGTAAATAAATAGATTTTTTTTATGTAATACTGATGTAATTTTTCTCTTTACTGTTGCTAGCTGTATTTTATTTTCAAAGGGTATTTGTAGTATATAAGATATGGACCAGACTTCAAATCTGTCTCGCGCTGCTCCTTTAACTTAACCCCTGCAATGCCACCAATATCTTCAGTGCCGCACTTACACCCCACACGTTTTCCCTTAGCGGCCAATGGTAAATCTGATCCACGACACAAATGAATCTGAAACGTATATGCAGATCTATCTAGGTATTTTAATATAACAAAATAATTGAGAAATAACAGCAAAAAAGTATAGATGTTTTATAACAGAGTGGTATCTTTTTTTTTTTTTTTTGATGTACTATGGGTAGAATTTTTAGCAAGCAGATTTGATTATCTTTGTATATTTATTTATTTGTAAGGATTGCAGGTAAGGAATGCAAAAAAGACAAAAAAAGGCAAATGTGGTTATAATTGCAAAAGCTATTGGTCAGCTATACTTGAAAGCTCCTTTTTCACGTGACAAGTATAAATAAGAAAGGAAGTCACGCAAGACGATTTAGGAGAAAATAAATATACAGTGGTTCAAATAAGAATTCTTGGTGTCCTTTATTTAATATGACTGTTCGGCATAACTCTAATACATAATGAGTGAATTGGCATCACTAACATCAGACTTTGTTTACTCGGCTGAAGAGTAAAAGGAGTTTTAGTTTTTTTTTACTGCGAGAGGGATTATATCATTAATTAACGGCGTACAAAGTATAACAATGTGCTCCTATGAAGAATTCCCATCTAATTACAAAAGTAAGGATATTGTTTTAATAGATTTAATTGAAACTGCTAATCGCAACCAATTGAAATGTTTGCCTTGCAATGAGAATGCAGAGCATGGAGTTCCTGACACCGTATAAAATTATGTGTGCACCCGTCCCCTTTCATACGTCATGCTGAATGACTGCACATAGAACAGAAAAGGGGAGCTAACTTTTTTTTTTCCTTGTTCAGACATGCTCAGCTAGGTATGCACTTTTTTTGCTTCAGAAATCAAACCATGGTTATGTGATGTAGATAGCCAGGATGAAACCAGTGCGTAAAGCATAACTAAACCCAAGAAGAAAATGTAATATATTGCAGCTTATTGGCTTTTAGACATAAACTGCAATATATTACATAAATGACAATGGACTGTTGTTCAAACTCTTTTATTTTCTTTATTTGCACCTGGTGAATCTGCAAGTAACACCCTTCCTGTTCTAGGGTGACAACGCTCACCTACAGTACTGTATCTGTGAAGCAGTGTTGTCACCCATAACAGGACTACTGAAACCTCCCCCTGTTCTACGGTGACAATGCTCACTTGCTGCAATGTATCTATGAAGCAGCGTTGTCACCCTAGGACAGGACTACCTAAACTTCCCCCTGTTCCAGGGCAGCGACAATGCTCACGCTTCATACTGTATCTATGAAGCAGTGTTGTCACGGTTGGACAGGACTACTGAAACCACCCATGTTATATGGTGACAATGTTGAGTGGCCATTTTGTATCTGTGAATCAGTGTTGTCACCCTATGACAGGACTACTGAAACTTCCCCCTATGCTAGAATGACAACACTGACATGCCATCCTGTGTCTATGAAGCAGTGCTGTCAACCTAGGACAGGATTATTGAAACTTCCCCCGTTCCAGGGCGACAATGTTCACTCCCTGTACTGTATTTATGAAGCTGCGTTGTCACCCTAGCACAGGACTACTGAAACCTCCCCCTGTTCTAGGGTGACAACAATGACTCGCCATACTGTATCTGAAGCAGTGATATCTCCCTAGAACAGGACTACCGAAACTACCCCTGTTCCAGGGTGACAATGCTCACTCCCTGTACTGTATTTATAAAGCAGTGTTGTCACCCTGGGACAGGGCTACTGAAACCACCCCTGTTCCAGGGGAACAATGCTCACTCCCCGTACTGTATTTATGAAGCAGTGTTGTCACCCTAGGACAGGACTACCAAAACCTCCCCCTGTTCCAAGGGAACAATGCTCACTCCCCATACTGTATCTATGAAGCAGTGTTGTCACCCTAGGACAGGACTACCAAAACCTCCCCCTGTTCCAGGACGACAATGTTCACCCCCTGTACTGTATTTATGAAGCAGTGTTGTCACCCTGGGACAGGACTACCAAAACGTCCCCCTGTTCCAGGAGAACAATGCTCACTCCCCATACTGTATCTATGAAGCAGTGTTGTAATCCCTAGGACAGGACTACCAAAACTTCCCCCTGTTCCAGGGGAACAATATTCACTCTCCATACAGGATCTATGAAACAGTGTTGTCACCCTGGGACAGGGCTACTGAAACCTCCCCCTGTTCTAGGGTGATAACGCTCACTCGCTGTTGTCACCCAAGGACAGAGCTACCGGAACTTCCCCTTGTTCTAGGGTGACAACCCTCACTCCTCATACTGTATCTATGAAGCAGTCTTCTAAGCCTAGGACAGGACTAGCAAAACTTCCCCATTCTAAGGACAATGTTCACTTGCCATACTGTGTCTATGAAGCAGCGTTGTCACCCTAGCACAAGACTACTGCAACCTTCCCCTATTCTAGGGTGACAACACTCATTGCCGTAATGTATCTATGAAGAAACGTTGTCACCCTAGCGCAAGACTACAGAAACCTACTCCTTCTCTCTTCTTCTCGATAGAGGGGTGGGGTTCTGTAGTCCTTAGAGATGACTAGTAACAATGCAACTGATAAGACTGCAGCACAAGTAGAGAGTACAGAAAGTTTCAGCTGACAAGATTTCTGGCAGGACCAACATGTATATTTTTGCACTTATGGAAAAGATATAAAAAAAAATGTCAGTGGTATGTTTCATTATTAGGGTTTCCATACACTTTCATCAGGCTGGCTACATTACTGTGATGTGTAATTGGTAAGTACAGCCTGCAAGTAAAGAAATAACCTTTGCAGCTTCTTATTAAAGAAGACTCAACCTTTTTTTTTTTTTTATTAATTTGCAAGTGAGAGACTGGAAAAAGCAGAGCTGCTCCCCACAGACAATAGTCGGCCAGTGTAATAAGCCATTTAGATAGCACCAGGTCTGCTCACTATAAAACTATGGGGGTCTTACATCAAAGACTCTCACAAAGAAAACAGTTAAAAACTGCAGCAGATTTAATAGGTTAAAGGCAAAGGCTTGAGAGAGGGTAAAGGATTTATTTTATTGAGAAATTGATTATATCCCAGTCTAGCCACCATAATTCGTTTTAACACGCTACAATAAAACAAATAGCCCTTTGACACGTAGGGTACGTCTGTAAAGCAACGCAAAGCCCCTCTGGTGGGCAAGGAGAGGGAATTCCAAGGGATCAAAGGAGAAGGACGTCTACGTACGCCAGTTATAATAGGTGTGTGAAGCACATTGTAACACGAATGCTAAAGAGCTACAAAAATACTGCTTTTGTGTATGTGACTATGGGACAGTATGAAGTAACTGACATCCTCAGGACCAATAAGCACGGTAGATATGTCCCCAGCCATAAATGTGGTCATTTAGGGATGCAAGGTGGGAGACTTGGTGCTAAAGGTTTGGTAATATAATACAGGTATGGTGATTGTGCTACGAATGTTAAAAAAACTGCTGGACATCTATACTTACCTCTCAATGACCAAGGTGGTAAATCTAAACCCTAAATTGCAATGCATTTCCAAAGTTCAGATCTATATCTCTACTTTTAGAACTTTGTAGAACATGTGCATGGTCATGGACCTCCATATGCATCTAGTGGAGCATGCACCAGAGGAGACACATTCCTGTGATCTATCAACTTGCCATGATCAGACCGTTACTAAAAGCCGTGGTTAAGTGAGTATGCTGGAGGAAAATGTCAGCCAATTGGAATTCTGATCCTTCCCTCCATATCTAAGGTCATGGGAATATCAAACTAGGCCTTGAAAGTTGCTTCCAGTAACACTCGACTGGAGCCCAGGCAAAAATTAAAAACAACCAATCAAAAGTGAATGCCTATGTAGTGGTATAAGATGTGCCTCACGTGACAGACTTCTGTATGTCTTCAAAAGGACCAAAAACCCAGTGCTGGAAATGCAAGATTTTACCCTTGCAGCTCGTGGACTGGAATGTGCCTTGCTACCTAACCTGGCCAACAATCCTCCACCTTGGCTATTGTGTAAACCAACTCAGCATGGCCACACACCCCATACTGCTGAGAAGCTGTGTTATCTGGCTGCCATACCCATTAAATTCTCTGCTCATTGACTGACCCAAGCCTGGAACTGCATAATTGATTGCGTTTTTCATCAGTAGTTCATTATTCCCTATGTATCATAATGCAGGCCGCTGTTCTCTTTAGGCTGTGTCTTTATGTTTCATTCTCTAGATCAGCCTTTCTCAACCTTTTCAACACTGAGGAACCCTTGAAATAAAGATCTACATCTCATGATACATTAATGTGATGGTCAATGGGAAGAATGCTCCTTACACCTGTGGTCATTGGGACGAATTACCCCCTTAAGATAGCTAAAAAGAGCAATAATATCATTGGGAATTTATCTGAGAGGTAGAAATTGACCATTGCTCAAGGAACCCCTAGCAACCTCTGGAGGAACTCTGGTTGAGAAACCCTGCTCTAGATAACTGTACTCAGTAAGCTATGCTATGCATTACGTAATGTAGACCACTGCCCTCTATTGCTGTGCTGTGCATTATGTACTCCAGATGGCTGCACCCAGTATGCTGTTACATACTTCAGACTCCTCTGTAAACTGTGCTGTACATTACATAATCCACACAACTGTATTTTGTACACTTTGTTGTACATTTCATACACTGGGCTGCTGCCCTCTGTTCCCCCTACTGTATGACATACACACTCCAGACCACTGCATATTGTACATTGTGCTGTAAGGTGCTCCGAACTGCCCACCTTGTATGCTCTCAACAAGGATTACATGAAATCCTTGGATTCCTCCAGAGCAGGGTTTCTCAACCAGGGTTCCGTGGGTTCCTCCAGAGGTTGCTAGGGGTTCCTTGAGCAATGGTCAATTTCTACCTCTCAGATAAATTCCCAATGATACCATTGATCTTTTTAGCTATCTGTAAGGGGTAATTCTTCTCAATGACCACAAGCGTAAGGAGCTTTCTTCCCATTGACCATCACACTAAAGTATCATAAGTTGTAGATCTTTCATTTTAAGCCGGGGTTCCCCGAGACCGGAGAATTATTTCAAGGGTTCCTCTGTGTTGAAAAGGTTGAGAAAGGCTGCTCCAGAGGGTGATAGGAGTTCCTTCAGCTGTGGATGATTCACCTCTGATCTGATGGTGCCTGCATAGTTCTGGGTCCATTGCAGGGGCATTTTTTCTACTGACCCCCAATTAATTGGCATTTGCAAAGATTCCCTGAGACCTGAAAATTATTTTAGGGGTTTCTCTGACTTCCAAAGCTTTAGAAAGGCTACTGTAATGTACATTACAATCTCAACACTACTGCACTATACAGTGCATCTGGAAAGTATTCACATCACTTCACCTTTTCCTCATCTTGTTATGTTACAGCCTTATTTCAAAGTGGATTAAATTCATTATTTTCCTCAAAATCCTACAAACAATACCCCATAATGACAACGTGAAAGAAGTTTGTTTAAAATCTGTGCAAATTTATTTAAAATAAAAACGAATAAAATCACATGTACATAAGTATTCACAGCCTTTGCTCAATACTTTGTTGAAGCACCTTTGACATCAATTACAGCCTCAAGTCTTTTGAGTATGATGCTACAAGCTTGGCATACCCATTTTTGGGCAGTTTCTCCCATTCTTCTTTGCGGGACCTCTCAAGCTCCATCAGGTTGGATGGGGAGCATTGGTGCACAGCCATTTTCAGATCTCTCCAGAGATGTTCAATCGGGTTCAAGTCTGGGCTCTGGCTGGGTCACTCAAGGACATCCCCTCCCGTAGCCACCCCTTTGTTATCTTGGCTGTGTGCTTAGGGTCATTGTCCTGTTGGAAGATGAACCTTCACCCCAGTCTGAGGTCCAGAGCGCTCTGGAGCAGGTTTTCCTCAAGGATGTCTTTGTACATTGCTGCATTCATCTTTCCCTCAATCCTGACTAGTCTCCTAGTTCCTGCCCCCGAAAAACATCCCCACAACATGATGCTGCCACCACCATGCTTCACTGTAGGGATGGTATTGGCCAGGTAGTGAGTGATGCCTGGTTTCCTCCAGACATGACGCTTGCCATTCAGGACAAAGATTTCAATCATTGTTTCATCAGACCAGAGAATTTTGTTTATCAGAGTTATTTCAGGTGCCTTTTGGCAAACTTCTGTTTGGCCACTCTGCCATACAGGCCTGATTGGTGGAGTGCTGCAGAGATCGTTGTTCTTCTGGAAGGTTCTCCTCTCTCCACAGGGAAACGCTGAAGCTCTGGCAGAGTGACCATTGGGTTCTTGTTGACCTCCCTGGCTAAGGTCCTTCTCCCCCGTTCGCTCAGTTTGGCAAGGCAGCCCGCTCTTTGAAGAGTCCTGGTGGTTCCAAACTTCTCCCATTTATGGATGATGGAGGCCACTGTGCTCATTGAGACCTTCAATGCTGCAGAAATGTTTCTTTTGGTTTTTCTTGGTTTGTGCTCTGACATGCACTGTTAACAATTGGACCTTATATAGACAGATGTGTGCCTTTCCAAATCATGTCCAGTCAACTGAATTTACCACAGGTGGACCCCAATCAAGTTGTAGAAACATCTCAAGGATGATCAGTAGAAATAGGATGCACCTAAGCTAAATTTTGAGTGCCATGGCAAAGACTGTGAATACTTATGTACATGTGATTTTTTTTTTTGTTTTTTTTATTTTTAATAAATTTGCAAAGATTTCAAATAAACTTCTTTCACGTTGTCATTATGGGGTACTGTTTGTAGAATTTTGAGGAAAATAATGAACTTAATCCATTTTGGATAAGGCTGTAACATGTGAAGTGCTGTGAATACTTTCCGGATGCACTGTATATATTGCGCTGTACTTTGTATGCTCTTCTATGTGTTAAATACCCTGGACCACTGTATGCCACTTTGTACATTGGATATTCCAGACTGCCACATTCTGTACAATGTAATGTATTTGACATACTCTGAGCAGTTGTACTCTGCCATGCTGTGTGTTACATATTCAGGACCGTTGCTCTGTACTGATGTTACATACTCTGAACCACTGCATTCATTACACTGTGATGTGTATTACATCCTGCGGATCACCACAATCTGTTTTCTGTGCTATAGATTACAACATTCAGACCACAATACTCTTCACACCGTGTTGTGCACATAAGTTATTTGTACTGCTAGGGGCTCTCTAGTATGATGTCAAAGCAGCACTCCAGCTCAACAGCTAAATACACAGCTAAACAAATACATGCGATCTGTCTTACTGGGTCAAGAATATTTAATTTTGTTCAGCAAGCCTTGTGATCCAGGCAACCCTGCCTGACCGCACTGTTAGGCCCGTGACCTTACATTTATCCACTGCAGGTAGGTAATACAGTTGGCCACCATCCCACCCACAGCCTTCTGTTTGGACAGTATTGGAGAATCACTCTGCTCACTCGGCTCTCTCCTCCCACCAGCATGCTGTCTCTGTTAATCTGACAATGACTATGACAATTAACCTGACTTTGCTAGCTTGTACAAGGACGTAGAGTCTGGTTGACTCACAGGGCCGCCTCACCCTCTGGTCCTGTTGCCCCATGGATTACAGGAAGATGATATAAAGAAGATTTAAGCCCAATCTATCCCCAATCTCCTCCCACTGCCCATGTTGGAGTTTCATTTCACAAACATTTTATGAAATTGCTAAGAGAAATGTGCGTATATGAAGTCAACCTTTGTGGGTAGAAGGTTTGTTCAATAGAGGAAGGAGGTTTAGGTGTGTGCCTGAAGCGTTGGGGTGGAAGGGTTGAATTTGAAGGGCAAAATAATGGTAAAGTGGACGGTGGGAAATGCTACTGAAGGGTAGTTAAGTGTGGACCCCATAAACTCAGCAGTATGGTAAGAGGGAAACGTTGAGTGGATAGGGAATTGGGGTTAGGTAGGAGTGGGAATTGGGAAAGGGGAAGTAGAGGAGAAGAGAAGGGTTTAAAGAGCTGGCCAGAAGTGTTGAGAAAGAAAAGAGGGAAGAAAGGAGAGGGATGGGAGAGGAGGACTGGAAGAATGGATAAAGAATAATGGGTGGAAAGGGGAGAGAAGAGAAGAAAGAAGGGAGAAGAGAGGAGAGGAGAGGAGAGGAAAAAAAGGAGAGGGAGTAGTAGAAATGTAAGAGTCCAGGGGTCATCTACCATTTAAATAGTTAGCAAAAGTTACTGGTGATGGTTGGTCACATGTACGATATTCACATTTTAAAGTTTTAAAGCCCAGCTCCTATCAAAACTGTTTTTTTTCTTTTGGTTAGACCGAGTGAAGAGTTAGAACCTTTGTCACAAATGTATTGATATATTTTCAATGTAAGTCAACACATTAACTTAAAAGCTTTTGGATGGAAGGGTGATGATCCTGCTCTAGTGACACCCCATTCCCTTATTTCTTGTGCAGGAGTCACCATGACAGCAAGTAAATGTAGATCTCCCCATTGTGATCACAGGCCAAAATAAAAAGAATTTCTAAGCTTTCTATGCTATGTTCAGGGCTGCCATCAGGGGGTACAGGCAGTACTGTTGTAAGGGGCCCCAGTGTCTCAAGGGGCCCTTACAACAAAGACTTTAGCAACCTATGGGAGGAGGACACCTGGTTTGGGGACACCGTTCTACCGGACCATAGCTGATAAGAATACCAAATTTGGGTCACATGGAGAGGGCCCCTTGGGCAACACCTGGTCCAAGTTTGGAACCTCCAGCACCTATGGTTCGGCCGTACCAGGTCCCCAAAATGACCAGTCGTTGACCGGCAATTGTCGGGTGAATTTCGGACTGAACATTGGAGTCTATGGGAGAGGGACAACCGGTCTGGACACACCGTTCTCCCGAACCATAGCCGATAAAAATACCAAACTTGGGTCACTTGGAGAGAAGGAGGCCCTGTGATACTCTTCTGGTTCCCCCCATGGTGTCCACCTGTGCCCTCCACCCACCACGGTGACCCCCTATGTCCTCCACCCTTCCACGGTGTCCTTCCCTCCCCCACCCATGGTGTTCCCCTGTATCCTCCCCCCACCACGGTGACCCCCTGTGTCCTTCATTCCCAACAGTGTCCTCCCCTCCCCCACCCCACGGTGTCCCCCTGCATCCTCCTAGCTCCCCCCGCGGTGCCCCCCTGTGTCCTAAACCCGCCCACCCCCCCACAGTGTCCCTCTCTGATCCCCCCCGGTGTCCTTCTTTGTCCCTGTCTGCACAGTGTCCCTCTTTGTCCCTGGCATCCCTCTCTGTGCTCATCGTGCTGCGTCCCTCTCTGCCCCCAGCATCCCTCTCTGTCCTTGTCCTACAGCATCCCTCTCTGTTCTTCTCCCACGGCAACCGCTAAAAGGCAACTATCATAGGGGGTTAAGGCCAGTAAGAACTTGTTTACATTTGCAGTTTGAGGGAAGTAAAATTCCAGTAGATGAGCCCTGTTTTTTACCACCCTGCAACTGCACCCCACTACACATGTTGCAACAGGAATTGTACACCCTGTCACGATTAAAAGAAATATAGCAACCTTGTGCAGTGACCAAGGGACTTAAGCAGGCAGTGAGGAGTTTTTATTGTGTTTTCACCACCTGCTTTAACCCCTTGGATCCCAAACTAGCATGCATTGCACACAGTTGCAGGGTGTTTTCAGAGCGGCCCCATTCACTTGAATGAGTCATGCTTGGCAGGCTACACCTGGTAAGTGTGACAGGGTGTATAATTCCTACTGCGGCTGCAACATGTGTACACCCCTGGCCAGTGGACGGACTTAGTGGGATGGCCAGTCGGTGGATGTGGTGGGATGGCCAGTGGGCGGGCCCTGGGGAATGTTGGTGGTCAGATGGGGGGGGTCTAAAGCTGTGTAAGGGGCCCCAACATTTCTGATGGCTGCCCTGGCTATGTTACTGCTATTTGCACAGAAAAATTGCGTTGCATTAAGTTACATCAGGAGGTGTGATGACGCCCATGTTGTAGGAGGTGGAAGATGCTGAGAAGTGGGCAGGGAAGATGTCTGGTACTATGCTGCAGAAAACACAGGTAGAAGTCATTAAAAAGGCAAAGGAGTGAGTCAGCCTACTGGACTATCAATTATAATTGTCTAAGATTACTACATATTGGATAAGGTTTTCTGCCAAAATCTTGAGATATTAGGTACTAAGTTGTTTGATGTATAATTGATTATCTGAAATGAATGTACCACTGCTGATTTTGTTGTTTGGAAACTTAAATAAACTTTATGTTAAAAAAAATAATTGTCTAAGATATGGTTTGCCTTAAAAGAAAAAAGGTAAAAAGCATGCAGGGAACAAGAAACAGTGTGAAAACTCACATCTGGTGACATTGTGGGTGACCACATAGGTCTTTTGGTGAATCCACTCTCAATGCACTTCAAGAAACTTTGTTCTCCCAACCAACATTGATTATTTTTAATCCTCATGCTGCTAGCATTAGTACATAGTTTAAAACTTTTTTTGCATTTCTTTATTTATTTACTGGCTTCTTGCCTAGGCAAATGTTGTCATACATACCAGGAGTCTTCAGAATGGGAGGGGAGGAATAGGTGTTTTCTCAGCTAAGCACGCTCTCCTGCATGCATGCTTGAGCTAAGGGCAGATGGATTGAATAATTTGCCCTTACTCAAGATGACCATGGGCAGAAATGTTATGGGGCGTTTTTCAAAGTGATTTCTCAATAAAGTAAAGCATAGAGACATGGATGGATGAGGGGAAGTTTGCTTTAAATGTTAAAAATGAGTTAAATAGGGTTTTTGGTTTGTGGTGTTCAGATGCATTTTCTGGATACACCAGTGGGTGTTACAGTGGTC